>OY740721.1:10218433-10429433 GCA_963513945.1 Hydrotaea diabolus | reverse complement strand
ATTACTGGGGCCTTCTAGAAATATTTTGTCGAAAATGAGGACGTATACGTCGTCCAAGGTTTGATCGAATAAATATGGGGCTTTAGTTAAGTATTATTAGTATAAGTATAAAGAAAATTCTTTTGAAAAAATAAAAACTTACGGAATGAATGTATTGCGACTTATTCAATATAATGCCTGCAATCCAATTCGATAAACTGACGTCAACCTGTTTCCTGAAAAAATTATCGATTAATATCGCATTTAATTTCAATTGATTTTAATTCTTGTACCATTTGCCGATGTGATACGCATTATATGACTATTCGAAATCAATGTAATAATATGCAAAACTCGAGGCAATTGCAGCAAGAAAAATGGTACATATGTTATCAGAAAATGACAATACGAAAAGTGCCCCTGTCAAATTGCGCTCAGCCTAGGTCAACGTATAGCGCCATCTATAATTGATGGCAGCACAGCGCCATCTGTTATTTACGTCGTTAACTCCCCCCCAAAATTCACGCAAAACTTATTTCGTTACCATGAATTTCACAAGTATCCTAATGCTCTTTTTTCACTAGGCACTTTTGAAGTGTTTTCAAAAGTTTGGCCAAAACAAGTCGAAATGAGACGTTTTCCCACACAAATCCAAGTGATGAAAACGTCTCACTTTGACTTGTTTTTACAAGAAAGAGGAACGAAAACGTTTCGCACAGACGATGCCACCTTAAATAAAGTGTGTCATCTCCAAAATAATCGTTTTTTTTATCGTTGGTTTGTTATCTCACTGCAGACAATTTTAATCAAACGTCAAACATATTTGGTGAAATAGATATTTTATGAAGTAAAAGTAAAAATGAGCGTACTACAAGAAAAAAAAGCTTAAAAAAACATACAAAAGAAAAAAAATTGGACCGCAAGTGAAGAACGTGTGCTTATTGAAGTATGGAGAGAATACGTAGACCAGTTACGGGGAGTAAGATAGAATGGGCTGCTATAAGCAAACATAATGTGTGTCTGCGCAAATTTTGTATGCGACTTACAATTTGTACTCGTTCTCTTTTACATTGTTCTATTGTATCATCGAGCACCCTCAATTTCTTGTATACATCAAGTAATAAATTAAAAAACACGCCTTTAGCTTTAATTTAGCCATTTGTTTAAGAAAAATGTGTAATTCAATATTTTAATAGTCACCACGTTGTTCTTTGTTTGTAAACAATAATGAACTGTCAAACGAAAACCAAAACGAGAATAAAAACGACCACAAATTGTGTGGAAACAGGTTGAGACGTTTTGAAAAGTTTCGAGCGAAAACGAGAATAAATGGCCTAATAAAAATGCAGTATAAACTTCCCAAATTTCACAACAAGTCCAAATTCATTGAATAACACTGTGGAACAAACAGATAAGCAAAAGTTAGGTCGATTCTGAGAGGTGAAAATATAGGCTAAATAAAAAAATCCGTATCGCGGCGATTGTTTATGTTAGTTCGAATTTATTTTAAATCGACCTTTGAACTTTTCAGTCAAATGCCGATTTTTAGCATATTGTTTATATGTTTATAACTCGTCGACTAATTGATATTTTTTCAATCTGTAAAAGCCAAATTATTGCTAGAGACCTGTCGAACAATAAAAAATTTTAAAAAAATAATTCAGAAAATTTTTGTTGTGCTTATGAAGCAAAAATTATTTTTTTCATGCTTTTTGAAAATATTTTCCAAAAAACTAATTCTTTTTTGCTTTCTGTTTGATCTATAATATGCTTCTCAGTTTCTTCAATAAATTTCATTTGAAAAGAAAACAATCATAATACAAAACTTGCGTTTTCCAGCTTAATATTAATTTACTTCTCATTTTTTATATATCAATTTTGTTCAGTGTTGGTTTTGAAAATGAAAAAGAGGTAGAAGTAATTAAAAAGGGAAGTTCCACAATATTTTCTAAATCAATTTTTTAAAAAAATTTTAATTGTTGGACAGGTTTTTAGTAATAATTTGGCGTTTACAGATTGATAAAATATCAATTAGTCGACGAGTTATAGCCAAGAAACCATATAAACAATATGCTGGAAATCGGCAAAGTTAAAAAAAATCGAACTAACATAAACAAGCGCCGCGATCCGGGTCTTCTAATTTAGACTATATTTTCACCCCTCACTCTCAAAGTCGATCTAACTTTTGCTAACCTGAATTTGTTCCACAGTGTAATGCGATGAAATGTAAAATTTCGTCGAAAGTTTCACGTTTTTCAGATTCCGATTTGGCATTTGAAAAGCCATCGCAGAACAATTGCACACAAAATTCCATACACGCAGAGAAAAAACATGGTTACTACATGGTTACGGCAATAATAATATGTTCTTCGCAATAAAAGTATGTTCGTCGCAACCATAGCATTGTTAACTGAATTTATTTTTGACAATAGTATAATTGCTGCAATATTAATATTGTTGAAATGTAGCAATAGTATTATTTAAATTTAAAAATGAAAATATGGTTATAGCAACTATATAAATATGGTTGGTGCGACAAAAGTATTGTGTTTTGCGTTTTATGTTAACAATAATTTGATTACGGCAGTCACACTGTATGATTGTAATTTTTCTTTATTTAAATATGCTGTTTAGAACAAATGTTTTTGGTACAGATCTAATGCAATAATAGTACATTTTTATCGAAATAAAATTTTTTTATACAAGCTGCTTTGCTTTGTTTAACTGAAATATTTTTAATAAAAATGCTTAACTTATGCTTAATTAACTTATTTTTTCTACCGTGAATATAATATATTCATAATTCAAATCTAAAGTATTGTTGACAAGTTAAACCAATTCTAATAAATAATATTTGGGATCAAATCTATTGTCGACAACTTAAACAATTTCTAATAAATTATTTTGCGAATCACAGTATAATTGTGTGTTATCATACTATGGATGTAGGGATCATACTTGTGGTTGTGAGGTTCATACTATGGTTGTATATGAAACATGCTACGGTTGTGAGGATCATACTATGGTTGTAAAAATCATAGTATGGTTGAGTGAGAATCATACTATGGTTGTGAGGATCATATTATAGTTTTGTGTGAATCATACTGTGAGGATTATAGTATGGTTGTATTTGAATCATACAATTGTTGTGAGGATCATAATATTGTTGTAGCACAACCATATACCCAACAATAGTATTATCCGCTTCGAATATTGTCACCACAATGTTCCTTTTTCTGTGTGTAACAAAAATCAATTTTTGATTTTTTCATTTTTCCGACTTTTTAAAAAAAAAATTCTTAAAAATCTTGAGCCAAATTGGCAAATAAGGGCCCCCGCAGACTGCAGACTTTTTATCGGCCGATAGTTTGGTCGGCTTCTTAATCAGTATGGAGAGGAATGCATATGCGCACACTACAGCGATTCAGTATCGGCCGATAAAAAAGTTTGATACGCGACCCGATTACATTCAAACTAAACTGTCGGCCAACTATCGGCCGACTGTTTAATCAGTATTGGCGCATACATGTCTGCGCATACATGACGATTGTTTACTCGGCCGATAGTTCAGTTCGCTCTGTGATTTGGCCACGTGTGCGTGTATTTTGAATATGGCGTCGCCCACATCACAATTGTTGATTGTAGAAAGTTCTGTCGAAAAATTGATTGAAGAAGTGGAGAAAAGAAAATTTTCCCATAACTAATCTATCACTGACAATGGGATGCACCCAATATTCTCGGAATCTCTTCTTGATTTTCCTCCTCCGGAGTATGATGAGAGCAATAATTTTTCTGGACAATATTTTCATTGTGCGACCGCTTCAACAGTCAGTTACAAACTATTTCGAGAATAGTTGGCCGACTGTTGGATAGTCTGCGCCCTGTTCACCAAACAAACTGTTTAGTTGGCTCGGTGTGCGCACTTTCAGCCCAACCCGACTAAACTATCGGCCGATAAAAAGTCTGCAGTCTGCGGGGGCCCTAACTATACATTTTCCCACCATTTTTACATACTTAGTAAGTAGTAAGTAAGTATATAGAAGATACATATTCTGAATAGTTAAGTTTTAAGATGATCAAGCCATATTCATCTACGCGTGGAAATCAAACTACAGGTCGCGCTATTGAAGCTAGGTTGTTGAAATTTTAAAAATTTGTTGATTAAGGGCCCCCGCAGACTGCAGACTTTTTATCGGCCGATAGTTTAGTCGGGTTGGGCTGAAAGTGCGCACACCGAGCCAACTAAACAGTTTGTTTGGTGAACAGGGCGCAGACTATCCAACAGTCGGTCAACTATTCTCGAAATAGTTTGTAACTGATTGTAACCATACTGATTAAGAAGCCGACCAAACTATCGGCCGATAAAAAGTCTGCAGTCTGCGGGGGCCCTAATTGCAACGGTTGGTATTGAAAATGGGCTAGATTGGGAAAGGGGTAACAACTTAGCGTTTTAGTATGACATTGACAGTATTGAGAAATAGGATTGTTTGTTGTGGGTCCTTGTTTGACAAGAATTTATCTATTGTTAAGGGGGCCCAAGGGAACCCGTAGATTCGGGCCTTAAATTATTACAAATCAAATCATATTGTGATAAGTGACAGAAATTCCACCGTTTCTCGGTAACCATATGTCCAATGTCCGAAGGGGCCAAATTTTGGCCACTCTACCAATGTTATGTTATTTTCGGATTAGTGAATAACATTTTTGTTGCTTTCTAATACCGATATGTCCATAATTGAAGGACCCGAAGTCCAACTGCAAAATTGGTTCAAATTTAGTCCATGTTCATATTTGGATTTGTGTAAAATTTCACGGTTTCTTGATACCCATATGTCTCCGGGATGGTTTTTAGGACCAGGGGACATTAACCACGACCATAGCTCAAAGTCTCCAAATCTGACAAATCGTTGTATTAATGACGTATTCAGATTAGAAAATTCTACTGTTTCTGATTATCCACTTGTTCATGTTCGAAAGAATCGATTTTTCGGCTCCTTTAGAGCTCTTAGACCCATGGATCAATGGCTTAAAATTAATCGACTCGTAAATTAATATGATGTTTAAGTCCGTAACCAAATTTTAATGTTTTTTAATGCACATATGTCTACAGTTCGAGGAGGCCAATTTTTAGGGCCCATGGCCCATCAAAACTCCAATTCAGCCAAATCGTAAAATAAATGTCAAATTCAGATTCTTTATTAGATTCCACTTTTCATAGTACCCATATATCCATATATAAAGGGACCAATTTCTCGGCACCCTAGAGAATTTAACCCTTCGGTCAAGGACTTTAAATTAATCGAATCATAAATTAGCACAAATCTTTAATATACCTACAAATTTGGATTAGATAGAACATTTTACTTCCCATTGGTTAAGGCCTTAAATTAAGCAAAATTGTAAAACGAATGTTCTAATCAGTTTCTTCAAAAAATTCTATTGTTTCTAAGTATGTCCATGTTCGAAGGGACCATTGAAGCCTTACCCCCACCGATAAGGCCCTAAGTTTCTTTGAATCATGTGATATTCTGATTCGTGATTTTATTGTTGCCCGATTTTTGGGTCCCTTGGGCCTACCCACAGGTGCCAAGTCTTTCAATTTCTTTAAATCGTAAAATTAATGTGATATTTTGCTTCGTGGCGAAATTTTATTGTTTTGTAATACCCATGTGTCTATAGTTCAAAGATTTTTGGGCCCTTCGGGCTTATATGATCCAAATAGCAAATTGGATTAGACCGTTTCTGGATATTTCCTTGAACATGGGGATACGGTTATTGGGACCTGGGGCTTTGACCACGCCCACTAATGGGAAGTTTAAATAATCTATGACTATTATTTCCGAAAAAAGCTGATTTACAAATTTTTTAACTAAGTTTCATAGCAAAAATATTAAGATATTAAAAATGTTATCAGTATTTGATTTAGTCACTCAAAGTTGAACTTTTTGTCTCTTTTGTCCGATTTAGTCCATTTGCAAAAACAATGCACCGCTGACTATAACATATATGACTAGTAAGTTTGACTCTAGGTCTAGTCGTTTGGACTGAATCGTGATTTCAGCAGACGGTCATGGTTAAATTGTCTTAGAATTTTATGACGACCGATAATATAAATATTTAATATTGTTGCACACAAATATAACGATGCGTTACAAACAGAATGACAAACTATATGTTATGTCAATGTTAGCAAATGTAATAGGAAATGAGCGTTCGGCGAAAAACAAGAAGATTCGCAGTTTTCGACTAAAATTGTGTTCAGTGATGCGGCCTATTTCTAGCGTAACGGCAAACGTCAGTAAACAAAATTGCCTCATTTTGGGCTAAAGAGGAACCAGAAGAGGTTCAAGAGGTGCCATGGTGGAATTATCGGTCCATATTTTTTCAAAATTGATGATGGTCGAAACCTAATTTTCAATGTTGCTCGCTATTGCTCTATCATATCGGTATTTTTACTACCTGAAATTGAAGCCCGTATTCTTGACGACATTTTGTTTCAACAGGACGGTGCCACTTGTCATGCAGCTGGTAAAACAATGGATCTAGTGAGAGGTAATTTCGAAGAGCAGCTAATTTCTTATTTTGGACCGGTGAATTGGCCGCCTAGATCGTGTGATATCACATCTTTAGACCTTTTTTTGGAGCTACGGAAAGTCCAAAGTTTATGCTGATAAACCAGCTATGATTCAGGTCTTGGAAGCCAACATTACGCGTGTCATTAACGCCATACCGGTCGAAATGCTCGAATGTGTCATCCAAAATTGCACCCTCAGAATGGACAACCTGAGGCGTAGTTGCGGCCAACATTTAAAGGAAATTATATTAAAAAAAATGGACTAAAATTTCCTTCGAATAAAAAAAAAGATTTCACACTTGATTTGAATTTTAGTATTTTTTTTTTGAAAAAAAATACCTCTAGATGGATCACCCTATATAATCCCATCCCATGGTAAGGATTATAAAAACGCAATATCTCATTATCTAATAGAGATATGAATTATATTTGGAACATATATTTTTGGCACGGATCGAAACACATCCTGTAGAAAAAGTGGGCAGTGCCACGCCCCCTGAAAAAAATCGCATTAATGGAAAAAGTAATTGTAAAAGTAATAATTTTACAAAATGATATCAATGATGATCATATTTTTTTAGGTTATATTGTGTTAAAATGGACAAAAACGCGTGTTCCCACCTTAACAACTCCGAACTTCGAAAGACTATATTCCGAAAATTAAAACCAATATGACGATAGTTGTTGGTATTTATGATGGTGCTATGTTAAAAAGCAAACCCTGATACCATGCACTGTTATTACAAGTTGGTTTCATGGCATATGTTTGTAACAACCAAAAGTATTTAAGCTGGCTAGTCACCTGCTGATTGCATTTAATGGGGAGTAAAAAAATTGCTCTACGTGCACTGGTCTCTTAGTAGTACTGTCTTCTTTTGTTTGTAGTAATTTTTAAACATGGCAACTGATTTTTCTCGTTTGTATGAACTTTTTATTAAGATGTCCTCGTTTTCTTTCAAATATTTCCTCGTTTGTCCCACTATGCCAAGTATTAGTATATCGTATTCTACTGATGCAAGTTTAGCTCTTGCAATCTCTATTTTTAAGGGTCTGTGAACACACCTCTCCCTCTGCCATTACTTTGAATAAAGAGAATTTTGGCAGTTTGTATTTTTGTTTTTATATTTGGAACGCAAAGAGAGTAGCCACTGTATACAGTGTCGCCAATTGTACCATAACAAACATCGCTACGGATACTGTTTGTGTAAGTTATTTTCATCGTAGTGTTTACAAACGTTCTTAACTTTGTTCCTGGTTTCTTTATGCTTCCAGTTTCTTTATATGTACTATTTAGTTATTATTCTTACGGTTGTCATAAAGATTTCCCGCGCTATTAAGAGGTTGTATATGGTCTTTTCCATTTAACAGATGTCTTCAGCGGTCTCCTCTTTTCCTAAACATAACCTCTTTGTTATTTATTTATTTGTGTATCCATTGTATCAGAAGTTTTAAAAGTTGTAATTGTGTTTTTGTAATGTTTTCTTGTTTTGAGTTTTTTTTTAAATTATTTCTTAATTGTGGTATGATGTCTACTTGTTTGAGGAATGTCGCTGATGACTGTAAATTCACTAGGAATTTGTTATGTTTTAAATATTGTTCAATGATTGTGTTGTGTGAAATTTGTGTGGTATGCCTCCTTTATGGTATATTAGAAGTCAAAAAACTGACCTTTACTTTTAGTATCTTTGTTTTTCATTTATTTACACTCGATGTTTTTTTTAAATTATTTTTTTTGTCCCAATATTTTGTTTGATTGCGTTAATCATTTTTGAGGTGTCACTCGGAAAATACACATTTTTTTACCATGATTAAACAAAACATATATGTAATTTTTTTACAATAATTACAGTTGAAGGACGACTGTTGTTTGTCTGTATTATCACTGTAAACTGATTTTTGCTCCAATCTATTTGTTTTTTATATATATTTTATTTAAAAACATTAATATTAGAATCGTTGAGAACTATCTAACGGTGATCTGAAATTAAAAATACGAGATTTATTTCGGGCAAGAACCATAAATTTTTTGATGGAACCGATGTGAAGAGTCTGTAAAGGTGTTCGATTACACAGTGGAACATTTTTGGGGGTTATTGTCTGGGGGGTGAGAAATTCCAAGTCAGGGTGATGGTACTAGGTCAGTATATTAAAACCCTCAAAGGGTTTTGCGTTCGTATGTGCCAGTTTTTTTATGACCTTTTAAATTTTTTCCTTATCTTGATGAATTTATGAAGAAAATTTTGCCAAAAAAAAATTTTTTTTTTTTTAAACATATAAATCCCAAACGGAAAAACGTGTAGAGTCTTATAACTTTCACGTAAAGTCACATAACCTATAATCAAAATGAGACATAGATCATAGAAATCGATTAACGCGTTCTGCTTTTATTCAAAATTAAGTAAAGGTATGAATTTCAAAAATTTGCTCGAGATATGCTCAAAATTCCTTGGAAAAAAGGTTGATGACTTTTTTTATGATTCTCAGAATTAAAAAAAAGAGTACTAAACAAAAGGTTATTACATTTTTATGGTTGCTGTAACAAACCAAAAAATCGGTCATAAATGTGCGTGAACAATTAAAAGGAAAAAAGCAAGGGTACTTTTGTAATTATTTGGGTTTTTTCTGTTGGCTACCTGCATGATTTTTTTTACACAAATTCCACCCACATTCATGAGTGGTCATGTTTTAGAACGTTGCAAGATGCGCCAATTCATAAGTACCTGTCGGTAAAATATTGAAAAATATGAAAATGAAATAGTATAAATAGGTGTTCATTGTTCGTTTTTTGTCATTAAACAAGTGCCGACGAACGCGAAGAGAACAAGTATTTTCCCTCCAGCTTTTTAAAAGTGAACAAAAGTGAATAGAATATGGAACTGTGCAAGCCAGATATAAATAGCTTCTGCTACTGCTGTGGTCAATATGTCTCAACACATAAAAAAATGGGAAATTTCAGTACTGCTTTTGTTCAAATATACGAGATGTACTTCAACCAAAATGTTATACTGAACAAAAATTGGGTACCAAATGTGGTGTGTAAAAGCTGCTACAACCGTCTAATGGATTGGAAAAATAGAAGTCGTGAAACTATGCCATTCGGTATCCCAATGACTTGGACTAATCCTGGCGAAGGTCACAATCCATTGAATTGCTATGCATGTGCAAATAAAGAAGCCGCAAAAAGGATAAGAAAATCGTATAATTACGTTGGTGTTGCAAGTGCCGCAACACCATTGCCTCATTCGGACCACATTCCTGTGCCAAAAGCTTCTAGCCCAGATATTGTATCTTCTATGACCGCTCCGAGTTTTGCAGCAGCATACGGTTTAAGTGATGATACCTCATATAATCCCGAAAAATCTGTGTCCAATGAGCCTATTTTAGTATATCAAAATAGCCTTGATTCAATTGTTGCCAAATTGGAACTAACACAGCATAAATCAGAAGAACTGGCTTCTTTTATGAAATCAAACAATCCTTTGGCACCCGGTGTGAAAGTCACAGCTTATCGAAGTCGTCAGACAACACTCCAAACTTTATTCCTTGTGAATGATGAAAAAACTTCTGCATATTGCCCGGATGTAGGAAAATTGATGGACGCAATGGAAATAAAATATGAAGCAGATGACTGGAGGCTATTTATTGACAGTTCAAAACTCAGCTTGAAGGCGGTTTTACTGCATAAGACCAATAAAAAACCTTCAGTTCCAATCGCCTATAGTACAGAAACGAAAGAAACATATGGTGCACTGGAAAATATTTTAAAAATGGTTAACTACGCCAAGCATATGTGGCGCATACGCTGCGATTTAAAAGTTGTAGCAATGCTTTGCGGCCTTCAAAGCGGCTATATAAAATATATGTGCTTTTTGTGCGATTGGGACACACGATTTTCCGGTGACCAATATGCATGCCACGGATGGAAACTCAGAGAGCACAGCAGGTTACAAACGGCCAATATTATTCGTGAGCCTCTAGTGCCGAAGGAGAAGATATTACTGCCTCCACTGCATATTAAACTTGGAATTATTAAGAATTTCATCAAAACTGTCGCCAAAAGAGATGAAGTTTTCTTGTGTTTGAAACTAACTTACCCGAGACTCAGCGAAAGTAAAATTAAAGAAGGTAAATTATAATATCACATTCATTTCCCATGATTTTCCATCTTAACAACTTCATTTTATCCAATCAGGCGTACTAAATGGTCCAGATATACGAAAGCTGATTTAAAGTGGCGCATTCAACAATATTTTGATTGACGCTGAATTGGACGCATGGCAGGCAATCAAAGAAGTAATAGAAGGATTGTTGGGAAAGCATCGTTCTACCAACTACGATGTTTCTGTCGCAAGGATGTTAAGATCGTTCTCGGAAATTGGTGTCCACATGTCCTTGAAAATCCATTATTTACATCATCATCTGGACTACTTCAGCAAACAATTGGCTACCGAATCTGATGAACAAGGCGAACGCTATCATCAAGTTGCTATGCCATTTGAAATGAGATATAGAGGGAAAAAGTCGCCGAGTGCAATACTTGCGGAAATTTGCTGGTGGAGTAAGCTTGTGTGCCAAGACAAGGATGATCCTGATGATAAAGAATTTTCAGGAGGTGCAGAAGGGCCAGCAGTGGAGTCACACATTGACATTATGTGTGGTTCAGAAACTGATGACAGCGATGAATGCAATGCCACTAGTCCCCAACAACCACAATCGAAAAAGTCTAGGCAATATTTATTAAAATAAATAAAAATAAATAAATAAAATAAAAATAAAAAATTTTTACTTTATTTTTTTATGGCCAGAAGTCTGGAGTTATTGGGGAAAATTTATAAAAAAAAGGCGATAAATGACACTTTTTTGAATAAAAACTTATATCAACATTCTTTCAAAATGGGATACCTTCACTTAATTGTAAATAAAAGCAGAACGCGTTAATCGATTTCTATGATCTATGTGGCATTTTGTTTATAGGTTATGTGACTTTACGTGAAAGTTATAAGACTCTACACGTTTTTCCGTTTGGGATTTATATGTTTAAAAAAAAAAAAAAAATTTTTTTTGGCAAAATTTTCTTCATAAATTTATTTCTAATTGCAAAAATGTTGATTTGGTAGAGAAACAGTATATTAATGGATTAAAGAAAATGTAATTATTAATTTTTCTCAATTTATTTCAACAAAATCGAACTAGTCGTTCTCGAGTTATGTCAAACTACGTTTTTGCCAACATTTTACAACTAAGCGAAAAAATATCAAGATAAGGAAAAAATGTAAAAGGTCATAAAAAAAACTGGCACATACGAACGCAAAACCCTTTGATATACTATATACCTTTAATATATAATATACTGACCTAGTACCATCACCCTGACTTGGAATTTCTTACCCCCCAGATTGGCTGTTGTACTGTGTAATTAGAAATAAAATAAGGGGTCCAACTGATGCTGTCCTAGCTTCCTAAAATACTGTGCTTAATTTTTCTGCAATTATAGCGCGATAAGACTTCATCTATGCTGATAAGCGTCCCATTTATTTGATCGAGCAAGAACTTAGTACTCTTACACAGGGTACCCAAACGGTTCTACAATTCTATGACGAAGTTGAACGGAAACTGTCATTGTTAACGAACAAGACATTGATGAGCCATGATAGAGTTTTGGCAACAACGATTAATGAGAAATATAGGCAGACCACATTCCCTGTTTTTATATCCGCTGACCATGAGTGCAATGTATTGACATTCGCTTATAGATAATAGGATAGGCGAAAACAAACAGCTAGCAAGAACCAGCCAAGAACGTGTGACGATCATGCCAATAACAACAGCAACTTTTACCGACAATATAACTCCTATTATGTCAGGACCTAGGGTCAGACTAATACCCAGGGTTCAGAGAACACCATAGGCCCATGGAAGTAGACATGCCCTCTTCTTGATTTAGACAGCCGAATGCGAATTGGTACCAGAGACAACAATTTAAGAGGCTTGTGGGATCCGATAGGAGTACAGGTCTGAAATGTCAGAGAGTTAACAACATTTCTCATGAGGTTTCCGCACTGATTTGGTTGTTTGGTAAAAATGCAACAATTTTTATATTATAATCTTTATTGACTTTTGATGGAATTGTCGTTCTCGATCTGCAAAAGAGCATAGATGAAAGGATCGATCTAAGGAATGGCGACCTATGTTTTGAATCCGGAATGGACAGAATAAGATTGTTTGAATGCAAGGATGTGCATTTTGTTGAAATCGATGGAATAGAGGTCCCGTCTTCAGTAAAGGCGGACTTTCAGGGAATGCTGAAAAGTAGGACGGGGGCATTTGCCGAGCGAAATAAGGCGTTGCCTTACAATACAAATGTTGTCGCTACTATTCAAATGGATACCGATGAACCTGTTTATTCAAAATTGTACCCGTATTCAATGAGAGTTGTAGATTTCGTGAACGCCTAGATAAAACAGCTCTTGGCTGACGGTATTATACTCATATTGCAGGCGACCATTAATTAAAATAGGACAATACTATACTTATACATTCTGTGAGATATGAGAGACCCTTAGATACAATTCATTCGGCAACTTCTGAATTTCGATTGAGGATGAAAGATCGCATCACCAACGCGCAAAGAAGACACTTGGAATATCTCAACAGGAACAGGAGAAGTACGATTTTTGAGCTAGGAGAAAAGGTCTACGTGAAGAACAAAAGGAGACTTGAGAATAATTTGCGCCTTTTTTAAGATATGAGAAACCCCATTCTTTTAAAAGTTAAGGTGGTCCATAAGGACAATTTGAAATAACTCAGTCCATTGAGATACATTTTTCCTTACGTAACTATAATTTGGCTATCTCAGACATATATTTGGACGCAATATTTTACAACATCTCACAACAACAGCTCACAACCACAGGTAGTGATAATATTTGTAACATTACTGGATACGCTCTAGCTAACTCATAGGAATTCTTGAATTTTTTACTTCATTAGAGATAATTGCCGGCACCACCGGCACCAAAAAAAGAACATAATACGGACTGGCTTTTTAAAACTTTGCATTAAGAATAATAGATTTTAAGTTAAGTGAAGATTTTTTGTAGTTTATAGTCAAGTTTCCTAAGCTGAGGCATCATAGAAAATACATCAGTCTTTCTGCAAATTCTTCCCACATGAATGGAGCCTCGACTAACCAGCACCAACTCTGTGGCCGTATTGGACTCGATCAGTACTGGCCATTGTAACACAACGACAAGGTTATGCAGACTGCAAAAATATACAATACACCTTGCCCAATATTTTCTTTCCATATTAAAACTATAGCAGCACACATTAGTAACTAGCTGATAGGGGTTTCATAAACTCTAACTAGATGTGAGAGTTGCCCATGGCTGAGTCCTTTTTACCGGGTCATTGAACGTGGATGAAAAAAACACCCCGAACAAATAACTTACGGTATCAACATTTCCCTTCCATGAACCACAAACAAATTTAGTACATGACAGGTTACAAGTGGCCGTTGGAAAACATAAGCTGAACAAAATAAAATCTATAATAGAAGCGGTACCCGAGAGAGGCCGAGGACGGCCTTAACTTAAGTGAAGGGACAGTTAACACTATTTAACTGTACGATAGTAAAACATTTGCGAAACATTGTTTACGATGTCTTCAACTGTACTACAGACAATGCTATTGAAATGTGACGTTAGTTTTGAAAACTGTGTAAAATAACAGCCCGTATAAGGGGGCCAAACACCTATTTTCAGTTGGCTTTTCTGATATCCAGAAGTGTGGTGTATAATTTAGTCCTCTGTACCCGACTTAAGCTTTTTTACTAGTTTTAATATAAGTTATCTAAATTGTGGTTATCAAAAAACTTAATAGATAGTATTCTTCTACTTTATATATGGCATCGAGCCGTAAATTTTGCATATCTTCAATTATACCATGTTCACATAATAGTGTATTAGAAATCATACATACTTTTTATGAGACCGATAAAAATCTTAACTTTATTAGAGGAATGAGTAAAATATTATAAAATTTCCCTTGTGTTCCAGTGGCAAAATCCCGAAACACGATAGTAAAAAATTCTTTCAGTTTAAATCCCGGAAAGCAAATGCTAGATTAAACTTTTAGTCACCGGTTCTTTTGTAAAAATTTTGCACACTAAGACGAAACAAAATGTGTTAATTAGTAGTAAATGCAACGGCCATCTTTATAATAAAATGTTTTAAAAGATTATTTGAATACTTTATTTTACTAACAATATTTGCAAACTGTGTAGCATTAGCAGTGTACACACCATATCCTTCAGGGGACTCAAATACTACTAATCAACTGCTGGTAAGTATTGTTACAATATAAACAAACAATGTTTTAAATATCTTAACCTCTAGCTAGGGTTATTTCTCTTCCCGTTAATTTCTGTTGGGAATTTACGATTTCCCGTGACATTTTTACCGGGATCCCGAACTTCGGCTCGCCCTAATTTAACGCCTTCAGATAAACTCCAGCGTTATAATAAAACACAGATAGTTCAAATTTCAATGTTATTTGAATGGAATTGAAATCAGTAGAGAGCGATTTGATAAACAACGTTTTTTTTAATTTTTTCCAACCGTGATGAATAAATCCGGGCATCCGTAATTCCGCACGTACGGCATCGCATCCATGCACCAGACGCTTAAGTACAGTACTGCGTTGTTCAACATTTTCTCTAACAATCGCCACTGCGACCACATTGATAGTGGGAGCATTTAATTCCAATGACTTCATTAAAAGGCATCCGTTATATATTTGTGCATTTGCCAAAAATGGGATTGAACATGATTCCATAGAGTAACGAATACAATGGCTTTGGCGGGCGAGTCAAAACGGGAAATTTGACCTTGCCACCAGCACCAGTGTTGTCAGATTTTTTGAGTCTAATCCCAAAATTAAAAATTGTTTTCCCCAAAAATCCCATATCCAAAAATGTTTTTTGTAAAAAGAAACAAATCCTTTCTAAAAAAACAAAAATTAAAAGTATTTTTCAATAAAGGTGTTAGTTAATAAATAACGAATTTAATAATAGTGAATAGACAATATTAAGACATCAAATCAAATGTCATAATGTATTATATCGAATACTTCAGAATCAAAATCAACTTCCTCAGTTTTGTTCATGGTTTTAGAATTAAAAAGTTTAATCATTTCTGGAGGGGGGCTAAAGGATTAAGAACAAATAGAATTATTTTTAAAGTGCGTATTTTATTCCGAATTTTTGTTTATACGGTGTTCTTAATAGAAAAAACACGTTCAACACAAGCATTGCTTGTTTTCACGCTCAGCATATTTAAAGCAAGTGCAGCAAGTTTTTCAAATGGTTTCGATCCGGCGGCATCTTGGTATAAATAAACTTTTCTCCAAAATGTACTTAAGTCCGTCGTAAATCATATTGAATTGTTATAAACTTAATTTATTTTGAAAGTAGCTTGTGGCTTATGAAGTTAAAAGCATAAACCGGTTGAACATACCTGTGTGGGTGTAGCATCTACTTCTAAACCATTTTTCCGACCTTGTTATAAAAAAACTTCGTTTTTTTTTTAAAGATCTGACCAGAATTTCTTTCGTAGAAGTTTCAATGATCTTTGGTAGGAAAATAATTTTGTCAGTGGCAACACTGCTTACTTAGTTAGTTAGTTCGGAACTAGCGGTCTTGCAGCCTCAATTCATCGTAAAAATCACTGATTATGGACATCCGTCATTTTAAGTAACAAAATTATATTCAAATCAGTACTATGCTGCCTTTGGTCGCGAATAGACGTGTGCTTTATTCTAAGTCTCTCGTTTCTTCAAAAAACAAAACAAAGTGAACCTGCATTACAAGTGCATTTTAAGTACACTGCACGTGCATTACAAATTACAACAACAAACAGCAAACACTCCGAGTGTTTCACAAAAACAATTTACACATAATTTTAGAACTCATACTCGTTAGATTCTGTTACAAACAAAATAAAGCGGTCAAGCCAAACCAATGATGTGATTGAACATCTCGTTAAAATGAACGGGAAAAACCCAAAAAAATGATACTGTGCCTAACGCAGAAACAATAATTACTTTGCTCCATTGCAAACCATCAATGACGATGATTTCGAAAGTGAAAGTGTAGAAGTGCCTACAACTAAGCCACACATTCCACCAATAACTATTTTAAAATGCAAAATAGAAGAAGTTCACGAATTGTGTAAAATTAGTAAAATTACAGACTATCACATCCGTAAAATGTCAATTGGTCTAAAATTCTTTTGTAATACCAAAGATAATTTTGATACTATGTGCCATATATTAAATGGAAAATATAAATTTTTTTCGTATGCTACAAAGAAAGAAAAACCTTATAAGGCTCTTCTCTTCGGTTTAGAAAATCAGGATCCCACTTCAATTAAAAATAAATTGATTGCAAAAGGTCTGCAATGCATGGACGTTAAAATTGTGCACCAAAAATCAAAATATGGGTCATTTGTTATTTACGTAGTGTACTTCAAACGGAAGACCATCACAATGAGGGAGCTTAGGCAAAACCATTCAGTGTTAGATTACGTCAAATCAAATGGGATTTTCAAACTGCACGACAAAATCGTATAACGCAGTGTCATAACTGCCAAATGTAAGGACATGGTCAAAGCTGTTGCAACGTTAAGACTTTCTGCGCAAACTGTGCAGGGAACCATAAAACCACCGAATGTAAGGAAAACGTGTTAAAATGCGCAAATTGCATGGGAGTTCATTAGTCAACGGATGCAAATTGCCCTAGTAAGGCGCAGTACCTTCAAATTAAACAACGAAATAGGCCCAAAAGTAACCAACGACAAACTTCGTTTAGACCACAGGCCTCGTACTCTGAACAATACCCAATACACTAGGGAGAAATATGCCCCGAGATCTACCAATTTGGGGTCCGCAGAGAAGTTACAGCAACCAGTTCAACAACAGCAACAACCATAATAATAATAACACTGCATCGAATCCAGAAGAATTGTTTTCTATCCAAGAATTACAACAAATTACATTAGAATTAATTACAAAACTTAGAAATTGTAAAAACAAGCTTGATCAATTTGAGGTCATAACGATCATTGCTACCAAATTTTTGCCATAATGATAAATAAATTAAACATAATAACATAGAATGCGAGAGGTGTAAAGAAAAAAGCCACAGAATTGTTCGATTTTCTATTAAACAATGATATACAAATTTGTTTATTAACCGAAACTTGGCTTAAACCTAGCATCTCACTAAGTCACCCACAATTTTGTATCTATAGAAATGATAGGACTTCAAATAGAGGGGGAGGTGGGGCTATATTAGTCAGAAATCAAATTTCCCATTCGACTATCCCTATAGTTAATACATCTCTTATTGAAAATGTTGGTATACAAGTTATTAGGGACATTGGGAATGTAAATATTTATTCGTGTTATTTTCCAGGTGGGCTTGCAGGATCTGATGGTTCTCGTAAAAAAAACTTTGCTTTTGATATTCATAAATTGACAATGAGCGAAAGGTATATTTTAGGTGGCGATTTCAACAGCCGGCACCAAATCTGGGGCTGTTCAAGAGCGAATTGTTGGAGAAATATTATGTTTGAGAAACAAGTTTCGTATGGGTTTGAGATCATATATCCTATTGATAGTACTTACATTCCTTCGCAGTTAAATTGCCAAAGTTCTACTCTTGATATTTTTCTTAGTAATTTAATTAATTTCTTGGATACACCTGTATCAATGAACGATTTGAGTTCTGACCATCTTCCTGTAGGACTGACCTTAAATTCTCGGTGTAACAACTTCAGACCGAAATATATTGATTTTAAGCACGCAAACTGGACTCGGTATTCACATTTTATAAATCAAAATCTTAATCTGGCCAATGCAGAATTTTCCACTACAGAGCTCGTTGATTCTGTACTAGAACACTTTACGAATACAGTAAACGAGGCCATTGCCCTCAGCGTGCCTTCAAGAGTGAGAAGAAATCGAGGCAAAAAATTGCCTCAGAATATTAAACAACTAATCCAGCGGCGAAACTATTTTCGAAGAAGATGGATACGCTACCGTGAGACTTTTGATTACTATATGTTCAAAAGTTTAAACTCAGTAATAGGGCGTGAGATTGAGTTATTCAGGAACAACTCATTGAATGACTTGTTGTCGACCTTGGATAAAAGGTCCCAGCCTTTTTGGAACTTAACAAAAATCATACGGAAAAAAGTTAAGAATATTCCCACACTCAAACATAACGACAAGCTTTATTTTACGACGTCTAAGAAATGCCAAATTTTAGGAGAACATTTTTATGACAACCACTCTTTCTCTTCGAATCTGAGTAGTGCTGATACCGAAAATATCGTAAATAACCATGTACAAGATTTGGAGCGCAATAATGGTTCCAATGATCACGTTTATATTCCTTATAAAAAGATCTATGATGTTATTAAAAGCCTAAAGACAAGAAAATCGCCGGGAGTGGACGGAATAAATATTATCTGCCTAAAATCGCTTCCGAAAAAAAGGTTTAAAATTTTTGACAATATATATGAACAGTTGCATAAATCTTGGCTACTTTCCTGATAAATTCAAGGAAGCAAAAGTAATCGCTATCCATAAACCATCCATCCTCTTACCGACCAATTAGTTTATTATCGTCGATAAGTAAAATTCTTGAAAAACTTATAAAGACACAAATAATAGACTTTATTCATGACAACAATATTTTGCCAACTGAACAGTTCGGATTTCGACGGGAACACAACACCATACATCCATTAGTCCGAATCATTGTCAAGACTAATTTCGACCTTCAAAATTCTACTGGTATGATTTTACTCGATATAAAGGCCGCATTTGATACCGTTTGGCATGATGCCTTGATATACAAGTTAATAAGATTGAATTTCCCAACGTCTATAGTGAAAGTAATTAAAAGTTTCCTAAATTCACGGACTTTTAGAGTCCATATCGGATCTGTAATGTCAGGTTTATTTGAGATAAAAGCAGGTTGTCCGCAGGGATCATGCCTATCCCCATTACTGTATAATGTCTACACGGCGGATATTCCCCAGTTAGAAAACTGCACATTGTCTATATTTGCTGACGACACAGCAATATTATGCTCCGGTAAGCTCTCATCAGATATACTGTCCAACCTTCAAATGGCACTGAATAAATTATTAGATTATTATTCACAATGGAAAATAGTTGTAAATTCTGACAAATGTCATGCGATATTTTTTACAAGGAAAAGAAAGGAATGTTTTATTCCTCAAAACAATATAGTTATTGAGAACAATGAAGTCGAATGGGTAAATAATGTTAAATACTTAGGAGTAATGTTAGATAAAAAATTAACATTCAAAGATCATATTGCATACATTGTAAATAAATCCAATATACTTATGAGAGTTTTATACACCTTTATAAACAGAGCATCGGCGCTGAACATAGAAAACAAGATGTTGATATTTAAATGTATATTTCAAGCAGTAATATTTTATACATCTCCTGTGTGGGCTCAAAGTGCCAACTGCCATTTAAAAAAGATACAAGTATTACAAAATAAATTGCTTAAATTAATCAATAATCGCCCCCGATTATTTTCGACTATAATACTACACCAAGATGCCAATGTCACAATGGTAGCTGTGAAAATTGACAAATTGATTTCAAATTTTAACGCCAAATGTTCATATTCAGAATATAATCACATATTAGAGCTGGCCTCTTTATAATTAGATCTAAGTTAGGTTAAGCATTTTTATAAAAAAATAATAAAAATTTCATAAAGGTTTTGTAAATTTTTTCCTCCAACAATATATCATAAAAATTCCATAAATTATGATATCTAAGTAGAAAAAGGTTAAACCTTAAGCTCTTTGATCTATTGCTAAAATTATGTAAAGTAAATATTATTATTATATTATTGTAAATATTATCTAACTAATGAATATGAATTGAATTATATTCAAATAAACTTATAAGATATAACCAGACCTAATCATCTGGGTACACTCTTACATGTCATATATACAGCACTCAGCTTGACAATCTCACCAAACTTCAACATTTGCTTGCACAACAAAAGGTTCTTGATTGCCTACAAAGCATCCATTGTCACTACTCAGCAGCAGCAATCGTGTTGTTAATTGGGGTGATCATTTGCAAAATTTGGAAGCCGAAAACAAGAAGATACAAATTCTAACCAACAGAACCAGAAAGTGGACACCCTATGTCACAACCTTGGTCTACAACATCAGACTTTAACATAACTTAGTTATTGTTAAGTAAACGTATTTGAAGATGTAAGACAAACTAAGAAAAATTTTAATTTCTCTGAACAATATGAATAAAAAATCTTCTATTTTAACAACATGTTCGGACAATTTGCAAAACGGATATACTTATAGTTGGTAGATTTATTTCCATATATTTCTGTCACAGTTATGGTTGGAATATAAAAGGTTTTGCTACGCCGAAATTAATGACTTTTTACAGTCTGTGAACTTTAATACTACTCTATATTTGGATTGGTAAGCCAAAAAGCCTATCAACTTAGCCAATTTTTAAGGATTTTAAGAATTTAGTGCTTCACAACTAACAGTACCCATTTTATTTTCCGACTCAGAGTTACTACTTATATATGTGACGCGCCAGTTTTGTTCAGGAGAGCCATTTTAAAGATTAGGTCCCTTTATATTTGCGCTTAGAATCGTCGACTTCACTTTCATAAAACGCGCATATCTCTGGGAGGGAACACTTTTGGCGCATGGGATCGGTTTCATTCGATGCTCAGATGTTGTCCACATCAAAAAAAAAAAAAGTGAAAAGTTGATGAAAAGTTTTGTTCAGGATAGCCATTTTAAAGATTAGGTCCCTTTCTATTTGCGCTTAGAATCGTCGACTTCACTTTCATAAAACGCGCATATCTCTGGGAGGGAACACTTTTGGGCATGGGATTTATCGCATTCGATGCTCAGATGTTGTCCACATCAAAAAAAAAAAAAAAAATGGAAATTGATTTTTTACCCTTAGTTCCCTTTCTCTATGCTCTGTCACATAGCTTAGCAAATACTTAAAAATATTACTTTTAAGCAATTTACTTTCAGTCCCTTAAAGGGAAACTTTTTTCCTAAGCCGATTTTGCCTATTCACAGTGCTTACGACCATAAGCCATTATCATGCAAAGTTTCAGGAAACATGTTGATTTATTTGACCGCTATCGTGCTTTCCACAGACACACTGATATGGCTAGATTGTCTTAGAATTGTACGATATACTTCATATGGTCCCGTGTGTATGAACGATAGTAAAATGTTCTCGAACAGAAAAAATGTCAGTCGGACAAGTCTGCCAGTATGGTAGGAATTGTTTCAGTGAGTCGCTTGTGTCTTTCTCTTCGACAATAATACTTCGCATATACAATATAAAATGCATGCTTCGTATATACTTATAGACCGTTAAACAAGCAGAGGCCAGGTCTGCAGCACACATAAATGGTATTAAAAAGTCGCCCACACCAAATACGAAACGCCGCGTCTACCAGTCGGTGATGTGTTTGCCTTACTTCGCTGACTTACTTTTCATTCTCTATGACAAACAACAACAAACCTGATCTATAAGCTTATGGAGTAATTTCTCTTTAAAAAATATTTTGTAGTGTTGCATACAGAATGACAAACTTAATATATCATCCATGGTTCCTCAACGCAAACTCAAAACTGAGTCTTAAATACAAGAGTTGGCTATGCAATAGTGTAATAAAACCTATCTAGCTATGGGGAAAACCAAGTTCAAGCAACCTTACCAAGATTCAGAGAGTCCAATCAAAAATATTGCGGTTGATCACTGGCGCCCATTGGTACATGAGGAATGAAGACATCCGCCGAGATCTGTAAATACCACTAGTCAAAGATGCAATTCAAGATGATGCACAACATATTAGCTGGACAGTTACTATGTACTCCAATCACGTTAAGACTTTGGAGAAATGAACACCAGGTATTCTGATCTATACCTGCAAGTCCCTTGTCACAGCTTATCGCGAACATACGCGCGTAAATGACTGTGTAGAATCCTTATTTCTACTTCACGCTATTCATAAGGTTTACACCAAATCTGTTTTCAAATTCTCAGTAATGTCGACGCTCAAAGGCCTACAGTAGTACGTACCACACAGTACATAAGAATAAAATCGACTACAAAGCAAGAGTTTTATAAAACTAGAGTTATCCACTCTATAAGCCTAGAGCTCTCTACTCTACAATCAAAAATGTCAAACTAATAGAGTACTAATACCACTGTAAAAAAATGCAAATCTTCTCAAAAAGACGCTGAGAACCGCATACCACAGAAATCCATGTCAGGATTCTCTATTGAATTTTTCTTTAAGATTCGTAAACTTATTGGCACCTCCGGAACAGATCCAATAATACCAAATAAAGCATTCAAAAAAATAATACTTTTACACACGTTTTAAGCTGTAAAATAAAAAGTACTGAATGTTTTTGGATCAAATATTTTTTAATAAATTTAATAATGTATATTATATCCAAAAAGAATCTACTTATTCGAAATGTCCACCTTTTGCCTTTACACACGCCTTAAGTCGCACTGGCCAATCGTCAATAGCTGCACGAACCTCGTCCATTGTAAAATTGTGCACAGCTCGAACCAAAGCAGTCTAAAGAGATCTAATGTTGCGGTATCTTTTGTGACAAACCTTGTCCTCTAAAACTGTCCACAATTTGTAATCCAATGGGTTAAAATCTGGACTGCCTGAGGGCCATTCTTCAGAGGAAATGAACGCTGGCAAATTGTTTAGAAGCCAGACCTGGGACGTTTTAGCCTTATGGGCCGGCGCAGAATCCTGCTGGAAAGTTTTTACATATCCAGTCTCTTCAAACAGTTTTATGCATCGGTAGACGAACATGCGGCAAGTGGCCGGAGCGTTTTGAAAATATCGCTTTTTTCATTTCACATTTGAAAACGCTATTACAGCGATACGGTTCTCATTATCTGACCACTCCATGATGAAAGTTGAAACAATTTTAAAATCCCGTTACAGACTAACGCTATTGAGGTTAGCTTTCAAAATCCATATGACATTAAAGGGGTATGTTCATTTCTACTATTGAAATGGGTGTGTTCAATGCACTAACAGTATTTATATCCCTACTAAGTATAAAGGAAAAAAATTAGAGATTTTAAACACAAAAAAGCTAAATTTCTGCGTAGCGAATATAAATTCTAAATGTCCAGAAAGTCTCGATGTAAAAGGTCTATGGATCCCTTGCACAGATTATAAATTTACCCTTATTTTAAAAACAAGTCCGATTTGTGAGAAAATTTCGTAATAGTTTTGCATTTTCTTACGCATTTGGCCATATTTAAACGTGCAAAATATTCCGTCATCTAGATAAGACAAATTTACCCTGATTTTAAAAACAAGTCTGATTTGTGAGAAAAAATCGTAATGATTTAGCACTTTTGCATTTTTTTACGCATTTGGCCATATTTAAACGTCATCTAAATAAGACAAATTTCAAAGAATAAGTTTATTGTTAACCTTGTGCGAAAATGTCATTATACCACCCACTCTCCCGTATTTCCACGTGGATGTCGTAAGAAATTGGTCCTATGGTCCAGTTTTAAACTGGTCCACTTGAAACTGGTGTTCTAGAGCGGTTATAACTAAAATCGGAAGGGACATTTGCACTCGGGCTATACGAACACTGGACCGATACATACCAATTTTCTCTAAGATCGCAGCCGAATTTCATTAAATTCGAAAGCGTCTGTCCTTGGTTTAAAAAACCTACTTCTGCCAAATTTCATTAATAACAATCGCATCAGCTAGTAATTATGAGCGCTGTAATTGTTTGAAGGACATGTAAAGCTTTTGAAGGACAGCAGACGAACGGACGGGCAGATAGACGAATCGGCTTATGATTTTAAGTCGATCAGCAAAATTAAAGGTGTGTCGAGCTCAAGTACCAACTTATAATAAAAATAAGTGTTTCTTAAGCTGGTCGCAAAAAGTCGAACGCAAAAGACTATTATTCGGTAAAAATCAATCGATAATTGACTTTTACAACACTAGGATGTACGTAAACAACACTATCAACGCGAAAGCAAGCAGTTCTTAAGGGAACACTCGCTCGAAAAGCGGAGACAATACAAATGGATAAATTAAATTCAGTCGTGCCGATACCTATATACCTCCATCGTTGAAAACAAGCTTCAGGTCGTAGTCATGGTTTAACATAAGATTCAAGGAAGCATGGCACCGATCTCTTTTCTATTAGGGTGTGTTTCTTTCCATACGAACATCGTATATAACAACTTCTATCGTCATATCGGTATTATTTCACTAAATATAGGATTTCAATGTTTAGGCTTGTTAGTTTCGACTTATGGACTTTTGCGTGATATTCATCTCACGGGCCACGATTTTCTGTTTTTAGAGCGGATTTCTGTGAATTCTTGATTTAACAGCTTTGATGACATGCGGTGTTCGAACAGAGCGTGGGCGGACCGACCGGTGTCGGTCTTTACATCTCCAGTCTCCTCAAACAGTTTTATGCGTCGGTAGACGAATATGCGGCTAATCCCTAGTGACCGGAGCGTTTTGAAAATATCGCTTTTTTATTTCACACTTGAGAAGCGCTATTACAGCGATACGGTTCTCATTATCCATGATGAAAGTTGAAACAATTTTAAAATCCCGCAACAGAATAACGCTATTAAGGGTAGCTTTTAAAACCAATATGACATTAACGGGGTATGTTCAGTTCTACTATTGAAATGGGTTTGTTCAATGTTGTAACAGTATTTATGTCCCTACTAAGTATATTGCAAAAAACTAAAAATTGTTTAGAAACCAAATGAAAAGAAAGCAGGGCGTCGGTAATTTTATAACATTGACTACGTTCGGTGGAATACTCTACTGTAAGCACCTTGTTACAATTTTTGGGCTTATTTTACTCATGTCTATAAATAAAGTTTAGCTGTATTCGATTCTAAGAAAAAAGTTAAAAAAAATTATTTGTTGTAGCCAGGGTTTCAAAGGCTAACGTAATGGCTAACATTAAATCCACAAATTTGATTTCTTAGCTAAAAAACACATAAAGCTACTGCTGTTAAACATGACAAGCTATACAAAAAAAGCACTGAACAGGTAAAAAATTTCACAAAAAGCATTACTGAAGAAAACAAAAAATGGCATTTTGCAGCTAAGATGATGGCTTATTTGAGTTGTGGCGATTGTGTGCAGCCAAAACAAATATTTTTTGTTGAGTTCCATGTTGCTTACGGAAGTTACACATCATGTGACAAGCATTGAAAAACGCTGTTTTTATAATGAAAGATTTGCGAGATATATTCCTGTACGTAATTGGCATATATTGTTACATTAAAACTGCTTTGGTTCGAGCTGTGGTCAATTTTGCAGTGGACGAAGTTCGTGCAACTATTGACGATTAACCTGTGCAACTTAAGGCGTGTGTAAAGGCTGACATTTCGAATAAGGAGATTATTTTTAGATACAATATACATCAATAAATATATTAAAAAATATTTAATCCAAAACACTCAGTACTTTTTTATTTTACAGCATAAAACATGTGTAACAGTATTTATGTTCCTACTAAGTATTATCTATATATATATATATATATATATATATATATATATATATATATATATATATATATATATATATATATATATATATATATATATATATATATATATATATATATATATATATATATTGTTACATTAAAGCAGTTTTAATGTAACAATATATGCCAATTACGTACAGGAATATATCTCGCAAATCTTTCATTATAAAAACAGCGTTTTTCAATGCTTGTCACATGATGTGTAACTTCCGTAAGCAACATGGAACTCAACAAAAAATATTTGTTTTGGCTGCACACAATCGCCACAACTCAAATAAGCCATCATCTTAGCTGCAAAATGCCATTTTTTGTTTTCTTCAGTAATGCTTTTTGTGAAATTTTTTACCTGTTCAGTGCTTTTTTTGTATAGCTTGTCATGTTTAACAGTAGTAGCTTTATGTGTTTTTTAGCTTAGGAATCAAATTTGTGGATTTAATGTTAGCCATTACGTTAGCCTTTGAAACCCTGGCTACAACAAATAATTTTTTTAACTTTTTTCTTAGAATCGAATACAGCTAAACTTTATTTATAGACATGAGTAAAATAAGCCCAAAAATTGTAACAAGGTGCTTACAGTAGAGTATTCCACCGAACGTAGTCAATGTTATAAAATTACCGACGCCCTGCTTTCTTTTCATTTGGTTTCTAAACAATTTTTAGTTTTTTGCAATATACTTAGTAGGGACATAAATACTGTTACAACATTGAACAAACCCATTTCAATAGTAGAACTGAACATACCCCGTTAATGTCATATTGGTTTTAAAAGCTACCCTTAATAGCGTTATTCTGTTGCGGGATTTTAAAATTGTTTCAACTTTCATCATGGAGTGGTCAGATAATGAGAACCGTATCGCTGTAATAGCGCTTCTCAAGTGTGAAATAAAAAAGCGATATTTTCAAAACGCTCCGGTCACTAGGGATTAGCCGCATATTCGTCTACCGACGCATAAAACTGTTTGAGGAGACTGGAGATGTAAAGACCGACACCGGTCGGTCCGCCCACGCTCTGTTCGAACACCGCATGTCATCAAAGCTGTTAAATCAAGAATTCACAGAAATCCGCTCTAAAAACAGAAAATCGTGGCCCGTGAGATGAATATCACGCAAAAGTCCATAAGTCGAAACTAACAAGCCTAAACATTGAAATCCTATATTTAGTGAAATAATACCGATATGACGATAGAAGTTGTTATATACGATGTTCGTATGGAAAGAAACACACCCTAATAGAAAAGAGATCGGTGCCATGCTTCCTTGAATCTTATGTTAAACCATGACTACGACCTGAAGCTTGTTTTCAACGATGGAGGTATATAGGTATCGGCACGACTGAATTTAATTTATCCATTTGTATTGTCTCCGCTTTTCGAGCGAGTGTTCCCTTAAGAACTGCTTGCTTTCGCGTTGATAGTGTTGTTTACGTACATCCTAGTGTTGTAAAAGTCAATTATCGATTGATTTTTACCGAATAATAGTCTTTTGCGTTCGACTTTTTGCGACCAGCTTAAGAAACACTTATTTTTATTATAAGTTGGTACTTGAGCTCGACACACCTTTAATTTTGCTGATCGACTTAAAATCATAAGCCGATTCGTCTATCTGCCCGTCCGTTCGTCTGCTGTCCTTCAAAAGCTTTACATGTCCTTCAAACAATTACAGCGCTCATAATTACTAGCTGATGCGATTGTTATTAATGAAATTTGGCAGAAGTAGGTTTTTTAAACCAAGGACAGACGCTTTCGAATTTAATGAAATTCGGCTGCGATCTTAGAGAAAATTGGTATGTATCGGTCCAGTGTTCGTATAGCCCGAGTGCAAATGTCCCTTCCGATTTTAGTTATAACCGCTCTAGAACACCAGTTTCAAGTGGACCAGTTTAAAACTGGACCATAGGACCAATTTCTTACGACATCCACGTGGAAATACGGGAGAGTGGGTGGTATAATGACATTTTCGCACAAGGTTAACAATAAACTTATTCTTTGAAATTTGTCTTATTTAGATGACGTTTAAATATGGCCAAATGCGTAAAAAAATGCAAAAGTGCTAAATCATTACGATTTTTTCTCACAAATCAGACTTGTTTTTAAAATCAGGGTAAATTTGTCTTATCTAGATGACGGAATATTTTGCACGTTTAAATATGGCCAAATGCGTAAGAAAATGCAAAACTATTACGAAATTTTCTCACAAATCGGACTTGTTTTTAAAATAAGGGTAAATTTATAATCTGTGCAAGGGATCCATAGACCTTTTACATCGAGACTTTCTGGACATTTAGAATTTATATTCGCTACGCAGAAATTTAGCTTTTTTGTGTTTAAAATCTCTATTTTTTTTCCTTTATACTTAGTAGGGATATAAATACTGTTAGTGCATTGAACACACCCATTTCAATAGTAGAAATGAACATACCCCTTTAATGTCATATGGATTTTGAAAGCTAACCTTAATAGCGTTAGTCTGTAACGGGATTTTAAAATTGTTTCAACTTTCATCATGGAGTGGTCAGATAATGAGAACCGTATCGCTGTAATAGCGTTTTCAAATGTGAAATGAAAAAAGCGATATTTTCAAAACGCTCCGGCCACTTGCCGCATGTTCGTCTACCGATGCATAAAACTGTTTGAAGAGACTGGATATGTAAAAACTTTCCAGCAGGATTCTGCGCCGGCCCATAAGGCTAAAACGTCCCAGGTCTGGCTTCTAAACAATTTGCCAGCGTTCATTTCCTCTGAAGAATGGCCCTCAGGCAGTCCAGATTTTAACCCATTGGATTACAAATTGTGGACAGTTTTAGAGGACAAGGTTTGTCACAAAAGATACCGCAACATTAGATCTCTTTAGACTGCTTTGGTTCGAGCTGTGCCCAATTTTACAATGGACGAGGTTCGTGCAGCTATTGACGATTGGCCAGTGCGACTTAAGGCGTGTGTAAAGGCAAAAGGTGGACATTTCGAATAAGTAGATTCTTTTTGGATATAATATACATTATTAAATTTATTAAAAAATATTTGATCCAAAAACATTCAGTACTTTTTATTTTACAGCATAAAACGTGTGTAAAAGTATTTATGTCCCTACTAAGTAAACTACTTTAAAGGTGGATGGTATATTTTTTGAATGCTTTATTTGGTATTATTGGATCTGTTCCGGAGGTGCCAATAAGTTTACGAATCTTAAAGAAAAATTCAATAGAGAATCCTGATATGGATTTCTGTGGTATGCGGTTCTCAGCGTCTTTTTGAGAAGATTTGCATTTTTTTACAGTGGTATTAGTACTCTATTAGTTTGACATTTTTGATTATAGAGTAGAGAGCTCTAGGCTTATAGAGTGGAGAACTCTAGTTTTATAAAACTCTTGATTTGTAGTCGATTTTATTCTTATGCACTGTGTGGTACGTACTACTGTAGGCCTTTGAGCGTCGACATTACTGAGAATTTGAAAGCAGATTTGGTGTAAACCTTATGAATAGCGTGAAGTAGAAATAAGGATTCTACACAGTCATTTACGCGCGTATGTTCGCGATAAGCTGTGACAAGGGACTTGCAGGTATAGATCAGAATACCTGGCGTTCATTTCTCCAAAGTCTTAACTTGATTGGAGTACATAGTAACTGTCCAGCTAATATGTTGTGCATCATCTTGAATTGCATCTTTGACTAGTGGTATTTTGAGATCTCGGTGGAGTTCTACCAATGGGCACCAGTGATCAATCGCAATATTTTTGATTGGACTCTCTGAATCTTGTCAAGGTTGCTTGAACTTGGTTTTCCCCATAGCTAGATAGGTTTTATTACACTATTGCATAGCAAACTCTTGTATTCAATACTCAGTTTTGAGTTTGCGTTGAGGAACCATGGATGATATATTGATTTGTATGGATGGTACTACATGCCTATCACAGTGCATAAAGTTTTGATACATGGTAGCAAAATTGTATCTGAGGCCATTCTACCTATAGGTAGGTTAAAGATACGGTTTGTTTCATACATTTTGAATTAACATATGGTTTATTTTTCAAAGGAATGTTATCAGAAGAAGCGCAGGAAGCGAGGAACAAAGACTATAAACGTTATAGGCTATATAACTCGCGCAAGACTGGGCGCTGTTCTACTAACGAAGACGTAATGCATCATTTGTTGATATCCTCCGACCCATACATCAATTCATTAAGAACGAAATTGAAGCTTAAAAAATTAGATTATCACGAAGATGTGAAAATGCTGTTAATAAATTAAATAGAGTGAACTGTAAAATTTTTGTATGGTGGTTGTATGGGGGGCGGGTGTTACAGTGGGCGGATTTTCTTCATATTTTCAAAACAGCATTTAATAGATGCTGTATGCATTTTTGCGAAAAATAAACATTCTAGTTATAAATTTACAGAAGATATGGCATTTTTGAAATATCATTTGTATGGGAGGTGGGCGATGGGCGTGGTCAATGTTGATGAAATAATTTTTTTAAAAGGTATTGCATAGATATGTTCTTCCAGCAATTTTCAGGAAATTTGTAGCAATAGTTAATTTTTAACAGCCAAAAATGATTTTAGTTTGTATGGGCGGTGGGCGATGGGCGTGGTCAATTTTGTCGATACTTTGAAATTTTCTTAATTCTATTATATTAGGGACTCGTGCCAAATTTCATTACTCTCGTACAACTCCTTCTATTTTTGGCCATCGAATGTATGGGAAGGACACACTGTGCGACCTGGCCTCTGCTCGTTTAACGATCTATAAGTATATACGAAGCATGCATTTTATATTGTATATGCGAAGTATTATTGTCCAAGAGAAAGACACAAGCGACTCACTGAAACAATTCCTACCATACTGACAGACTTGTCCGACTGACGTTTTTTCAGTACGAGAACATTTTACTATCGTTCATACACACGGGACCATATGAAGTATATCGTAAAATTCTAAGACAATCTAGCCATATCAGTGTGTCTGTGGAAAGCACGATAGCGGTCAAATAAATCAACATGTTTCCTGAAACTTTGCATGATAATGGCTTATGGTCGTAAGCACTGTGAATAGGCAAAATCGGCTTAGAAAAAAAGTTTCCCTTTAAGGGACTGAAAGTAACTTGCTTAAAAGTAATATATTTAAGTATTTGCTAAGCTATGTGACAGAGCATAGAGAAAGGGAACTAAGGGTAAAAAATCAATTTCAATTTTTTTTTCTTTTTTTGATGTTGACAACATCTGAGCATCGAATGCGACAAATCCCATGCCCCAAAAGTGTTCCCTCCCAGAGATATGCGCGTTTTCTGAAAGTAAATTCGACGATTCTAAGCGCAAATAGAAAGGGACCTAATCTTTAAAATGGCTATCCTGAACAAAACTTTTCATCAACTTTTCACTTTTTTTTTTGATGTGGACAACATCTGAGCATCGAATGAAACCGATCCCATGCGCCAATAGTGTTCCCTCCCAGAGATATGCGCGTTTTATGAAAGTGAAGTCGACGATTCTAAGCGCAAATAGAAAGGGACCTAATCTTTAAAATGTCTCTCCTGAACAAAACTGGAGCGTCACATATATAAGTAGTAACTCTGAATTGGAAAATAAAATGGGTACTGTTAGTTGTGAAGCACTAAATTCTTAAAACTTAAAAATTGGCTAAGTTGATAAGCCTTTTGGCTTACCAATCCAAATATAGAGTAGTATTAAAGTTCACAGACATGTAAAAAGTCGTTAATTTCGACATAGCAAAACCTTTTATATTCCAACCATAACTGTGACAGAAATATATGGAAATAAATCTACCAACTATAAGTAGATCCGTTTTGCAAATTGTCCGAACATGTTGTTAAAATAGAAGATTTTTTATTCATATTGTTCTGAGAAATTAAAATTTTTCTTAGTTTGTCTTACATCTTCAAATACGTTTACTTAACAATAACTAAGTTATATTAAAGTCTGATGTTGTAGACCAAGGTTGTGACATAGGGTATCCACTTTCTGGTTCTGTTGGTTAGAATTTGTATCTTCTTGTTTTCGGCTTCCAAATGTTGCAAATGATCACCCCAATTAACAACACGATTGCAGCACCCCACAGCTGAGTAGTGACAATGGATGCTTTGTAGGTAATCAAGAACCTTTTGTTGTGCAAGCAAATTTTGAAGTTTGGTGAGATTGTCAAGCTGAGTGCTGTATATATGACATGTAAGAGTGTACCCATACTGAAAAGTTTCGGCCTTTCAATTGATCAAGTGTCTTAAGTTCTTGACTCAGTTCGCAAACTACGCCACAGACCTTTTCGCAAACTACGCCACTGTGTGGTTTGAGCTATGCCCAATTCCTAAAAACGACTTGGAATTGACTGGTGTAGGGCATTTTGAACGGATACACTTACGGCTGCAATATTTTTGTCGTTTCGAGCGGTACGGCGTCTTTTTAGCACCGGAACATCGAAAAGTGAAAATTTGGATCCAAACTTATCCACAATAGTACGCACAGCCTATGTGGTGGGAAGATTATTACGGCCGAAATTGAAGTAAGCGCTTTTAAAGTTGCGACCACCGACTCTGAATTTTAATTGTAATCTTAAATAATTTCCAAGCGTTGCTCGTAAGTGAGCTTTACTATGATATGACTTCGACAACTGCTTTGAGACTGAAAAATCACTAAAAAAGTTTGAGGGTGCGTTAACCTAAAGATACAAAATTGTTATGCCCCTATTGGAAATCCCGTAATATGTATAATATATATTCTGCTAAACCTACCAAAAATGACATAGCGTACCAACCTACCAAACCTACCAAATTTTATAGGAAAAGCCCAAAACGGCAACTCTAAATGTTTTTCTGGAAAACCCTGGGACTTGTTTTTATTAATTTACGTTTACCGCTGTCCCGGGAATTTTGTCCCAGAATCCCTGGAATTTTTTAAAAGCTTATTAACTCTAAAAGTTTGTAGCGGAAGAATATAAAATAAGTGAGTTTTATACTAGAAATTAGAGCTCGTTGGAGCAGTGGATAATTTGGAGTTTTTCAGGATTAATAAGGAAAGGTTTTATTGGTTGGTGAAAATGGGAAAATATAATTTTAAATAATACGTTTCCATGAAAGAGATCACTTTTAACGTAACAAGAAGAAAAGTTAGTGAAATTGATCATATAATGATCCGATTTTATGTTTAACCCTTCAGTTCGGACCCTTCAGACATACAAACATAATTTCGAGTTAAGCGGCAACATAAACAAACAAAATTCTGGAATATGGAGTGCATTCAACGTACATATACTCCGTGAGATGGAATTGCATCCACGTCGTGTCAAAAGGTACTGTGCAGTTCCTTCACGCTACATTGTCGGGCTCTACTTTTCGAAGAAAACGGTCACAACTTTACTGGTCACCTGCCCTTACTGCACATGACCCTGTAGTTTACATTTCACAATTTTGTACACCTTGCACTACCAGAAGGGCAGGGAAAAATAGAGTGTGCCATGCCCGACTTTACCTTTTTTACTTGTACTGTAGCAGTATATTATTTTTTTTTGTTCCGTTTTTAGTTTAGTTTTATAATGGAATCACATCCCCATTAAAAAATGTGTCGTTGCCTATTAATGTTACTTATGTACAAATAGTTTTTCTGAGCGCTAAATGGTTTATTAATTTATTTTGTTTTATAATTTTAAATGAACAGATTTTTTTATATGTTACTCTTATATTACATTATAAATTAGATCCATGTCATTATTTATCTGCGTTTAAATAGTTAGAACCTATCCTACCTATTATATTGCCTATGCATGTAAAGTATTATTGGAAGATACTTTCGATTTTTTGTCGAACGTAGGTGTAACGCTTTTACGTTTGTCATTAACCTTCTGAAATTATAGCCGTTCAAGTACCCTCTTGTACCCCCACCACATATTATTTGCTTGTACTATAATAGTCCACTCTTATATCAGAAAAAAGGTTCCCACAAAATTAGTAAACTATGGAAGATAACCCCTGCAGAACAATTTTTAAAAATCTTTTAGTTTATTTTGGTAAACATAGGGGTTGTTTGTAACGTTGCTCCATGTATCTTCGGTGTTTACAGTAGGATGTATAGTGTGATATTTTGATGTTGTTGTGTCGCAGACACCTGTTTTAAAAGCACCTTAAAGTAACCTGTCCCAGTACTTTCCCATTATATCTCAGTTGCTACTACTCTAATGTGTCACCCCGATATCAGAAAATGAAAGCTCGCAAAAAATCATTGACGTTTGCTAAGGAATAGAGCAGTAAAACTATCGATAATCTCCCCATTCGATAGTGCCGATAATTTTTGGAAACACTACCGGTTAAGTTTCGTATGTTTGTATTATAATTAATTAATTATAATTTGTATTATAATACAAACATACGAAACTTAACATAACGAAACTAACTTAAAGAATAATTATTCTACAAAAACCCACTTTTTTGGAAAAAAAAACCTTTATACAAAGTTGTTTTACAAAATAAAAATTAATTTAAGTATATCAAAAGGGAAAATAAACCGCTTATGTAATGCCTTAGTTAATTCACGAGATCATTGGGTGGTCCAAATAAAGTCGTTGAAAAAACTGATTTTTATGATTTGATAAAGTCTCAATGCCTAAGAGTATTAGAGAGGTAGCAAAAGGCGAAACGTAAGCCATTTGTTTGCCAATTCTGAACACACATATTGGAAATGAATTAAAGTACTTAGCAGAAAAATATAATTTTTTTGTTACAGTTAACTATACTGAAAAAAATTATGTTTACGGAATTTCTAAAAAAAGGTGGAATCCATTGACATTTGTAAACCGAATACGATATCTACAAATTTGAGTCGGTAAGCCTATCTTGGTTGGGCGGACCTTGAAATTTGTAAAAGCTTTCCTTTGTTAGTGTTTAGAGATGTCCTACTTTATTTAACATACCTATGGCTGCTACCTCAATTGAGTAGCGATGTTTATAGGGGTTGTTATATACATACATACATTTTACCTAATTTTCTGGAATTCTTCCCTCGTTGTTTTGTTATTGCTCTGCCGCGGCTAACTGCAAAAAAGCAAACGCCAAGCTTGCAACAAGTCATTGGCGATATTATTCATTCTCTAAGTGTATATCTTATTTTCAATTTTTTCTCTGTCTAGTATTTTCAAGTTCTTTAGGTCAGCTGAGTGTTGGTTCTCTTTTATGTGTTGTGACAAAGCAGTGTTTTCTTTTCCCTTTCTTATGTCGGCCTCATGCTCGCTTATTCGCACACTTAGCATTCGTTTTGTTGTGCCAACATAAAAAGTTTTTACTGCTTGCCCTTAATTGAATAAAATAAATATCATAACCTAACTAAAGTGGGGAAATGGTGTAACTACTCAAAACAAAAACCTAAATTGCACAAAATCAAAGAAAGAAATACTTATTCCTAGCTAATTAAAGCACGGTGTTCAAAAAAATATAACTTGCTTAAAATCTACGGTAAAAAAAAAAAAAACATTTTTAACTTACATACAAAAGACGAAAAAAAAACACAAATACTTATTGAAAACAAAATCACATTAAAAAGTGTTAAAATTATGCACAACAAATACCCCTTGAACATTAAAAAACAAAAAAATAGTTACGACTCTAAATTTTCACAAGAAAAACAACAACACAAACGTTCACTAAATTGAACATTTCCACAAATTTGCTTGTCGCCTTGCGAAATTGGCACCCGTTATAACGGTCAACAAATAAGGACACCATCCATCAACCTCAGAAACAGAATCATCAACATCAGCATCAGAATCACCAAAAACAGCAGCGCCAGTATATAAGGGCATTTTGAACTCTCTCCTGCAGACGCCAACGCAGGTACTCACACACACACATACTAGCGAGGGGATCAAGAAGTAAGTACAACTAAAATAAATCACGAAAAAACAAGTAAGGAGATTAAAACAAGTAAGGATGCGACGTGCTTGTGATGAAATTGACTCCCATCGCAAGCAACATTTCGCTTGACCCTGTAATCCTTTTTTCTTGTCGTTACGTGTGATAATGAGTAGAGTAGAGCTATAAGTATAACTAATAATTTTGACACATTTAAACTGGTTTTTCATATCCACACAATTTATTGACACTATTGTGCGAATGGCAACGTACATGCCTTGGAGATAACTATCAAACAATCGAAAATTTCCCTTATTGACGAAATTTTGCGTCATCTAATATTTTTATCAGCAACTTTTAAGTACTCGTTCTGCTGCCCGCCATTTTTACGCTATAGACTCTTCCAAATTTCGCGGCATTTTTCGTTGAAAGAATTCTCCGCCATTTTGAGAATTAATGCAGACACAACTAATCGTGATTTACTGTAAAAAAAAATTTGTCGTGAAATTTTTTTGAATTTTGGATATTTTCGTGATCAAAACTGCCAAATTACTTTGGGTAGAAAAATATTTTATAAAAATTTCTTGGCATTGATGATTTTGTCGTTTCTTTTGATGTCGTTGGCCATTTGATTTATATTTAAGCGTCTTCTTGTTCTTCTTCTGACCCTTCTTCAACAATTGGCTTAAGAATTGACCCGTTTTAAGATGAACAGGGAGCTAACTGAGAAATTTGTGAATTGCGTCAATGATTTGAAGGATTTGGAAGCCATCCACTCGGGGACGGGTTCCGAAAATACTGTCCATGGTTTGGAGGTTCTCAGGTGGAGCTCGATTCACTTTGGGATCAAGTTAAGAATTTCTATCCGAAATGACGAGATATGATGTTAGAGGGGTAGGAGAATCCTATCGATAAGAGTTAGCTTCGGACACGTTACCAGGAAGCCCTATCAGTTTATAAGCGTTGTTTGAGCTCGATCAATTGGGTTATTCAGGCAATATCTGATCGCAGGGCCCAGAAAAACTCGAGCTGGCGTCAAGAACCATGAAATCTGCTGGAGTAACCGAACGTACACCAATCTCTTGGTTATCGCCATGCGACATGGATTTATTCTCAGGAGGGTACAGCAAATATCCGTCGTTTGGAGACCTTTTTTTCAATTTTGTACGGAGAAAATACTCTCCACTCTACCGAATGCTTCTGTTGACTCAGGATCCTCTATTCAGAAGCTACAGCGCACCCTTAATAATTGCATCCAGACTCTAAGCACTTTGAAGTTCGATACCGATTGATGGGACTCAAGTTTGACCTACTAAATTGCCCCGAACTTTTCTGGAGGAACTTGAGAATACTTTACCCGATAGTTTCGTGTTACCAACCTGCAAGGAGCTTAATCGATTTTTGACACACAAATTTAAGACTCTCGAATCTGTGGTGAATATTAAGTCGTTTATTCAGAAGGTGACTAATTAGCCTAGACCTGATTTTAATAAGAAACTCACCAATTCGTTTCAGACTAATGTCCATCAGAATACGGTGCCAAAGGCCGAGGGTTTCAAAATTAAGAACGACAATAAAAAATGCCCACGTAATATAAATGGACAGAGATATCCACTTTGTAAGGACAATCATTTCTTGCTAGTTTGCCCAAAATTTCTGGCGAAAAGTATTAATGATTGCTTCCTCGTTGTAAAGTATCTTACTTATGTTTCAACTGTCTCTCTGCGGATCATGGGGTAAAATAATGCAAATGCTGATATAGTTCTAGAGAGTGTAGCCACAGATACAACACTTTGCTCGACAATGTTAAAGAGACCCTATCTGCAACTAGAGCCGAAGCACAACCTTGTACAAGTGCTGCAGCTGAGTGCTGACTACGTTTATACAGTTCACATTACACATAGAATCTTCACCAATCACTACTTTGACTCACCAAGAACAAAAACACCTTAGTCAACAATATTCACGTGAAAACTTATTATTCACAGCCATTGTGCAAATTGAGGCACGAGGGCAGGATACGACGCTCGCGCTATCATTGATCCTGGATCACACTCAACTTTCATCTCGGAAAAGATCAAGAATCGTCTGAGACTACCCAAAAGATGAAACTAGTTCATGTAACAGGGCTAAGTCAAATTATGGCCGAAACATTTACAAAGAATCGCCTTTTAAAATTTTGAGCTAGAAGTTTTGCGCCGATATTGAGGGCCCTCCCTTTGAATCCCTTCGTAATCTAGACCCCAGTCAAATTAGGGATGCTGGCAAACTCGAACTGTCAGATCCCAGATATTATACAAGCCGACCCATTTATATCCATGCTGGTATTGATGTAGGACTTCTGATCTACGCAATGGGTGTTCCCATGGAAACAATCGGTGTTATCGGAGGACCAATTTATCAGGAAAGGCAACAGGAACTCAGATTTCGCTCTTTAAAAAATACTTACACGTTTTTGGGAGGTGGAGATACCCAAAAAAAGTTTTTAAGATGAAAAGCTTTGCGAGGAAAATTATAAAAATTGTTGTGGTGTTGGAAGATACATTGTGACACTGCCATTTAATACTTGCGAGAAACTAGGCACTTCTCGGAATATTGCCTTAGCCCAGTTTAACCGGATAAAAAGATTACTTGAGGAACTTCCGGAAATAATAGAGCAATATGACTACGCCATTTTGGAGTATCTTGATCTAGGCCACATGCGGAAAATCTCCTACACAGAGATTGAGAAGACACCCTAATACTACTTACCACATCATGCCGTTGTTAAGCCTGATAGGGTAACAACCAAGCTCCTTGTAGTCTTAAACGCGTCCAGTCTATTGTCAAATAAGAAATGTGTTAACGACGTATTGCACCCGGGGCCAATTCTCCGACAAGATTTTGTTATACACGTTTTGAAGTGGAGGTTTTTCAAGTATGTCTTTAACGCGGACGTTACAAAAATAACGACTTTGAGCTATTGACCATAACAGTTGGCATAAACTGTGCGCCATTTTTCTGCTTAAGGACATTTCTTCAACTTTCGAAAGACAAGAAAGACTCCTTTTCCCAAAGATATTTGATAGCGTTGGTGAGGCTAATTGGCGACATGTGGATTCCAAAGATAACCCGGCAGATGTCGCAAGCCGTGGTTGCTCTTCTAGTGAGCTACAATCCCATTAATTGTGGTGGCATGTACCTCATTGGCTAAGATTATTAAATAATTAAACAGGACCATCGCAGACACGGACCTTTTCATCTTTTTCTCGCACTTATAGGGTTTTATTTTATTGTCTCAGATTCTGGAGAAACACATACAGAAACCGGTCTCATATACGAATTTCTTCTGAGGAATTAACAGCAGAAGAAGTCCGGGACATCGAAATCGTACTGATAATATTGACTCAGAAACACTACTTTGTCGCTGACCATCAGATTTGGACGCAAAAGGTGCGTCTTTTACCCAGCAGCAATCTTTTGACTCTAAACCCTTTTCTTGATTCAAAAGGTGTTATCAAAGTAAACGGCCGGCTTGTTCAGTCACCTGCCCCAAAAACGATGAACGCCACCCACTTCTTTTGCCTTATGACGCAAAGTTGACATGGTTGTAGGTGGAATTCTGGCACAATGTCTGTATTCACGGTGGAAACCAGATATTGGTTCGAATATTAAGATCCGAGTTTTGAATGTTAACTCATTCATCTTTGTAAAACATGTTTACTCTACAAGCAGAAGACGCAGACTAAGATTATGTCATCATTGCCCCCCGAGCCTACAATGTTGTCTAGGCTCATTTACAATACGTGATTGGATTTTGCTGGACCCTTTCCGATCAAAAATTACTCAGATCGTGCATATCTCATCTTTGTATGTTTCGCTACGAAGGCTGTTCATCTAGAAGTCACTAGCGACTTGTCGACCCAGAAATTCTTAGCTGCCCTCTAGCGATTTATTGAATTCCGTGGTTGTCCATCCCGAATACATTTGACTATGGCACAAACTTCGTAGGAGCGGCAGAAATGATGCGCAGAGATAGGATTTCTTTTATAAAGAATATTCACAAGGACTTCCTGCATCAGGACATTGGCCAAAATCTCGAGTGGAGCTTTATACCTCCAGGAGCCCTGCATATGGGCGAGCGTGAAATCGTTTAAGACACATTTGCGAAGGTTTATCCCACATATGAATTTCACATTTGAGGAGTTTCGACGATTTTAGCTCGAATAGTCTTGTTTGAACTCAAGACCCTTAAGTCCAGCTAGCGTCGTCAAGGACAAAAAACTTCTTCCTCATGAATGGAAAACGGGCCGTGTAATTAAAACCTATTTCGGACCAGATCAAAATGGACGCGTGGTCGATCTGCATACTTCAAACGGCACAATTAGTCGGCCAATAACAAAAATAGTTTAATTATTCACTAACTAACTTGTTTCATAACGATCACACTTTACCAAACCAATCTTCTCATACGTTTTCTTATTTTTCTCAAGATTTGGCTGGCCACTAACCACGTCCTGACTATTTAGATGAGCGTACAGTGAGATCACCAGAACGTCGTCGACGATCACCAGAACGTCGCCATCGATCACCACCACATCGTCAACGATCCCCTGTACAACAACATCAACGCCAACATATCCCTGCTGACTGGCAGTACTCGTGTGGTCTGTGCCAACAGGACCACCCTTTGAAAACCTGGCGAAGATTTCTGCATTTATCCCCGCACCAACGCTATGAAACGGTACAGAGACGAGGCTACTGCAGAAATTGTCTTGCTCGAAGTCACCTGGCCCCTGATTGCCCAAGTTTGATCGGCTGTCGCCACCGTGATCGAGGTCATCACACGGAGCTTCATGGTGCTCCACAGTTGACTGAAAGGCCCCCAATTGCGATCATAGAGATGACATGCTTCAAGTGGACTACAGCCCTTGTGCCCACGGCAACGATCCGGATGTCAGGTGACGACTTCGAAACATGAAAGTCATTGCGAGCCATCGTTAGCCAGTCAGCACCGTCTACAAAATAAGACCAAGGCTCTTAATCAACGTCGCAACTGGTTATTACGAGTCACAGCCTTGATTAGCGGCGATCTGCTTAGAAGGCCCTTCTCTGACCCCATGATAGATGACCCAACTTTCGATTTACTCCCAGAATCCCTAGCAGACACCGACCCAAAAGGCAACACACAAATCGATATATATATTAGCCGCAGATACGTAGTTGTTAAAGTGAAGGCATTTAACTCAACCCTGGGCTATACCTTGTAGTGTTGTCATCCTTACTTGTTTTTCCATCCCTAATTATCAACAGCTGATCAACAGCTGTTTAGTACTAAGTATGTTTGTCTATTTTAAGGATAATGTAAAAAAAAGAAAAAAAGATTAAATTATCCCGTTATGTATACTTATAAGCCCTTTTATGAAAATGATAAACACAGTCTATCCAGAAACAGCCGACATATTTGGCTTTTTATTTCTAAATAGATCCGATCATTTTTGAGTGCTTAGAAATAGATAATTTGCATTGGCGCTCTTAAGTGCCTGCAAAACCAACACATCTCAATTTGCTATTGCCAGTGGCGTTCTTAAGCGCCGGCACTCTATAGGAAGCAAAGTCAAATTTCTACACTCTACATTACATGGCGATCCTGCCAAACTTGGTGAACAACATACTGGTGGAACCTGCCTTACCAGCATCTGCTGTTTCCCAGCAACCAAAGGCGATAAGCATTGAGGAATACCTCAAGCGGCAACAACGACGCAAAGAATAAGAGATGACGAGGATTCCCGCGACATTAAAGCCGAAGCACAGAAGGGGCGGCCGCATAGTAAAGCTGAGGAGGCAATTGGCAGACCTGAAGTCTAGGGTATTTAGCGATCCACCACCACCTTGGCACCTGGCATCACACATGTGGCTACAAATTGATACATTAGAAGTACAATTACAGACAAAAAAATGAACACAGTAAATGAAAAAACACTACACTAGTCACAACACAATTTTATTTATTGAAGATACATATTCTTATATATATGTTTTTATACATAAAACAAAAATATTAACTTAAAACGCGATTGCTAACAAAATGCAAATGTCGAAATAATAAGTTGACAGCTGTTTACATAGAATTGTAGAAATTAAAAGTAACCTGTATTTGAATAAACCATATTGGCCACAAAACGTTACAGTGTTGTATTTTTAGCATAGAAACAGTGCTGTGTTTTAATATAGAAGCAGTGCTGTATTTTAATATAGAAGCAGTGCAGACACGGTAAAGGTAAGCGATAATATGACACTTAACGTTTTTATGAAAGGGGTAAATGCGGATTATCAACCGCTGATATTGGCAAATATACCAATCACGTTAAATGAGGCAGCGCAGATGTGTGACAGCAGAAAGAAGTTTAGGCCTAGAAAACAGAAATTTATTTCCGGTCAAAGGATTGGAGTTGCGTAGTAGGACTAACAGATACGATAACAGATACTATAACAGATACAATGACAGACATGGAAACGTCTATGATGGCAGGTTCTACAAGCAACTACAGCAATGACAGAAGAGGTTACCAAGATAAGAAACGCGGCGAAAGAAACGAGTATGCTCACGGATTTAGAAATAACAGCACTAATAAGAATAGTTATGGTGGAGCAAACAATAGTGCAAGAGGGAAAAGATTTAGTAACAGTAAAAGAGGATAGTTTAGTACTAAATAAGGAGCTGATGACCGGGGTATTCCTGGCAAATTGTTCAATTCCAGCTCATGGTGTGGTACATATCAAATTATTGAATGTTACTGATACAGAATCAATCATAGAAAATATGACTGTGAGATTCATCCGTTGAAAAAACACGACATATGCAATGTGAATACAAATTTAGAAACCAATAGATTATATGCTTTATTGAACAGTGCCGATATTGCAGCCAACGACTCATACGCAAGAGAGTCCCATACTGACATTTTACGTGAATACCAAGATATTTTTCATCTCCCAGGGGAAAAATTAAGTGTGAACAATTTGTATACACAACGTGTACAGACAACTTATACGACACCTGTTTATATAAAAAATTACAGATTACCGCAGTCACAGATGGAGGAAATTGATAAACAAGTGAAGGATCTTCAGTCAACTGGTGAGGAGAAAAAATGGCGACTGGTAGTAGATTTCAGGAAACTGAATGTTGTTAGATAGTTAACGGCAAGTTTCCATTAACAAGAATCGAAGACGTATTAGACAGACTTGGCAGAGCCAGATATTTTTCCACACTGGATATGACAAGCTCTTTTCATTAAATAAATCTCCATGAGGATTCTCGTCCTCTCACTGCTTTTTCAACAGGAAATGGTCATTTCCAGTTTAAACGGCTGCCATTCGGATTGAAAATATCATCTAATAGTTTTCAAAGAATGCATTAAGCGGATTGGATGCGGCAGCTTTCCTTTATATGGATGACATAACTGTTTTTGGATGTAGTTTAAAACACCACAATGACAATCTAAGAGAGGTATTTCGAAGATTAAGGAGGTTCGACTTACAGCTAAACATGAATAAGAGTAAATTTTTAAAACCAGAAATTGTATACTTGGGTCACATGATTACGGATAAAGGTGTAAAAACAGACCCAACTAAAGATCAGGCCACAATAAGCTATCCAGTGCCGAGAAATGCAGATGAAGTTAGGAGGTGTGTGGCCTTCTGCAATTTTTATAGGCGATTTATACCGAATTTTGCCGATCTGGCAAAATGCTTAAACGATCTATTGAAGAAAAACAAATCTTTCGTGTGGAGCAATGAATGTCAAATGGCGTTTGAAACATTAAAGAATAAACTGCTAAAACCACCTATTTTAAAATACCCAGACTTTACAAAGAAATTTATTTTAACAACGGATGCGTCAAATTACGCACTTGCAGCTGTCTAATCACAGGGAGATGTAGACTCTTGCCAGATGCGAGTACATCACTGGCAAAACACGATTTTAGCAAACCGATTATAGAGAAAGAGTTGTTAGCGATACATTGGGGAATTATTTTTTTAGACCCTACCTTTATGGTAGAAGATTTGTGGTAGTTACAGACCACAGGACTCTTGTATAACTATTTTCGCATAAGAGCCCGCCTTCGAAAATGACGAGAATTAGGATGGATTTAAGTGATTATAATTTTGATATAATTTATAAAAAATGAAAGATGAATACCAACGCGAATGCATTGTCGAGAATAAACTTAAATAGCGAGGCATTAAGATCAATGATTCCAATAAGGAATGAAACTGATGAAAAAGTTATGGCAGTAACAAGGAACATGAAACAAAAAACTATATCTCTTGAAAGCACGGGAGCGACGTCTTCGTCAGATGAAAAACCTGATCAACTTTTCATCTGGAGATGTACGTCGCTATCAGATGTGAAAGGAATAAGGGAAATAAAGTTCAGGTATGATAAGAGGGTGCGTAAATCATCCATCATAACGAATGGTAATGAAGTTGTTGCGGTATACGGTGATAATCCAATAAACACGACGCTGATTTTGGAGAAACTGATATCGAAGATGACAAGAATGAATGTACGAGAGTTGGCGTTAAATACAGATGATTATATATTTAAAAGCACGTCCGCTGAAGAGTTCAAACAAATTTGTAATGGTATACAGGCTAAAAGATATACAAAGATAAAGATAATATTATATAGTAATCCAGAACGAATTACATGCAAGGACAAGCAATTAAAATTAATCAGTGAATATCTCGATTCACTACACGGGAGACACTTAGGTGTCAGAAAAACTATTTGGAAAATTAAACAACGGTACATATGGAAAAATATGTACAAAATGGTGAAGAACTACGTTTCTTGCTGCAAGTTATGCCAAACAAATAAAAAACTGTACATACGAAAGAAAAATTTACATTGACGCATACACCAGAAACAAGTTTTGAAGTGGTATCGATTGATACTGTAGGTCCATTGAGGTTGTCGAATCATTACAGGTATATCCTTACAATACAGTGCGATTTAACTAGGCATATTGTAGCATTTCCTATGGAAAACAAAGAGGCCGTTACAATTGCGGAAACGTTAGTTGAACAGTTTATACTTGTTTACGGCAATTTTAAGATTTTAAAATCAGATAAGGGAACAGAATTTACGAATCAATTACTGTCTGAAATATGTGGCCTTTTGGATATTAAACAGACCTTTAGTGCACCATACCATCATGACACATTAGGATCTATAAAGCGAAACCATAGGGTGCTTAATGAATTTTTATTGGATTTCTCCAAGAACGACGAATGGGATACTTGGGTACCTTATTTTGCTTTTGACTACAATACTACGCCTCACGTAGATACAGGCTACACTCCGTACGAATTGGTATTCGGTAAACTTCCATACTTGCCATGCGATGAAATAAACAATGTAAATAAAGTGTACAATACTGAAAACTATGCCAATGAACTTAAGCTAAGATTAAAATTTTCTATGGATAAAGCGAAAGAATTGCTAGAAAAAACGAAAATAAGAAGAGTTCTCCAAGATGAAAAGTCAAATCCACTTAATTTGAAGGTAGGAGATCCTGTACTTCTAAAGATTATTAATAGAAAAAAAATCAACCACCGTATCAGGGACCTTATAGAATATTAAGTATGGAAGGAGTAAATACTAGAATAGATGTAAATGGAAAAATAAGAATGTATCACAATAATATGATTAAGATATGGAATAATGTTATTTTGTAAAAAAAAAATGTTTGATATGTAAAAAAAATGGAATATTGTTTCATATACAAAACAAAATATTGTTTATTCATTTTTTTTCTCTTTTTTTATATAGGGTAAGGGTGTAGTGTTGTCATCCTTACTTGTTTTTCCATCCCTAATTATCAACAGCTGTTTAGTACTAAGTATGTTTGTCTATTTTAAGGATAATGTAAACAAAAGAAAATAGGATTAAATTATCCCGTTATGTATATTTATAAGACCTTTTATTAAAATGAATAAACACAGCCTATCCAGAAACAGCCGACATAATTGGCTTTTTATTTCTAACTAGATCTGAGCATTTTTGAGTGCTTAGAAATAGATAATTTGCATTGGCGCTATTGAGTGCCTGCAAAACCAACACATCTCAATTTGCTATTGCCAGTGGCGTTCTTAAGCGCCGGCACTTTATAGGAAGCAAAGTCAAATTTCTACACTCTACATTACAACCTTATCAGGAGTTATAAGAAGTCCATTCTATCTAAATTTAATTTATTGCCTAATCACTATGTCAAGTGGGCGGGATGTTTAGAGATGTGCTACTTTATTTAACATTGGCTGCTACCTGAAATGAGCAGCGATGTATATAGCGGTTGCTATATACATACATTTACCTAATTTTCTGGAATTCTTCCACCGTTGATTTGTTGTTGCTCTGCCAACGGCTAACTGCAAGAAAGCAAACACATAAAACAACATATTATTCATTCCCGCTTAGGTCTTGAAAGAGTGCGTTCGTTACACCGTGACAAAAAGATAAAATTTGTAAAAAAAATCCAAAACCCTATCCCTATGAAACACAACCTTTAAAAATAAATTCATATAAAATTAAAATCACACAAAACAAACATTGCAAATAAGAGTAGAGGTCACACACACATTGAATTTGCAAACAAATAATTACAAACATATTTTTAAAATCAAACAATGTTAAAATACAAAAAAAGAACAAAATAAACATTCTTGAATTTACAACTAAACATTACACAAACAAATTAAAATATTTTCTAAAAAAAGGCAAGCAAATAAACAATAAGTATTACTCTGCCATTGGTCAGGTACATAAAAATCGTATGTTGCTTCTTTGACATAAGCTTTTACAAATTCTATTTTTTTTAAATGTACATAAATGTACAGGGGTTTCCATTAAGGACATAATAATTTAATATATTAATAAATCAAAAATATTTAAGATATAAAGGTAAAATTCCAGGTGTAGTGGAAATGTAACATTTTAAGAATGAAATTCGATTACAGTGTACAGTGATCTGTTCTAGGACCCAATTTTCTATCACTCTTGCACACATTTCGACCCGCAATTTAACACTGGATGTTGTCTCTGAGCTCTTCTAATGTTGTTGGCATAGACCAATGACTTGATGTGGCCCCATAAAAAGAAATCCTACGACGTTAAATCGCATGCCCGAGGTGGTCATTCGACCGGTCCATTTCTCGTCCACCGAATTTGACTTTCAGTAAATAGATTGTAACGCGTGCTCTGTGACTTGTGATACCGTCTTGTTAAAACCACATATCCGCGATGACAATCTCATCCAATTCAGGCCAAAAATACTTCTCTTACATGGCACGATAGCTCACTTCATTGGCGGTAATATGACGATTGTTTTCATCGACGATGAAATACGGCCCAATCAGATCTCCCGCATTCAAACCACACCACCTGTAATTTTTTGGGATGCAATTGTGTCTATTGAAGCACTTGTGGGTCTGTTGCTGTCTAATAACGAATATTTTGTTTCTTGATAAATCCACTCCATTAGAAATAAGCTGCATCACTCATCATGTCTGACAGAAAACTAGAGATGCAAAAAAACTATTAGTTAGTGTTCTTCTGCCTAATGGGATTATTTACAAACATGCTTTAGAAGCAACAGACAGTTTTTTAATTATTTTTATTTTTGTTTTAAATAACCAACACTCAGGGGATGCCCCCTATACATGCGGTCCATTGCGTTGGCGAGTGGATATTAATGGATCGGAGGGGGAAAGAGGGAGTAATGATTATTGACGCTTGCCTTGAACTTCTGGATGCCGCAATTAGTGGGAAATACATTTGCCGGAAGTCGATTTCACACACGGACTGTACGAACGAAAAACGAATTTGATCTGTAGTGTATAGTGCCGTCAACTGGCCAATCAATAACAAACGGCTGTGAATTCCTAGAAAGTCGCGTATCCCTGCCGAACATCCTCACGTCAGGAATAAGGCGACGGATGTCCGATGAACACACACCATGAAAGTAACGATAGAACAGCGTCACGCAACCCACATGTTGATGCTCAAGGGAAACAATAGAGTTGGATACCCTACTGTCACCTATCAGCACCATCGCTCTCCTTTGAACACGGTCAAGTAGCTCCAAGGATGATTTTGGAGCACCTGCCCATATATGGGAGTTGTATTCCATCTTTGGCCTGATGTAAGTTGTATAGATATTGAAAAGATCAGAAGGAGTGAAATATTTCTTGCACCGCTTTAAAAAGCCTATGCACTTGAGTGCTTCTTTCGACACTTCGAATACATGTCTCGCCCAACAAGCGTCACATTGTATTTTCATGCCCAGAACATCGTGAGCTTCTGATTGTTCAATATCCGTACCATCGATAGAAATTGACGATATTGTTGGGTCAGCGAATCGCTTGTGAGACAACAAGCAGCACTGTGTCTTACGTGCATTAAAATCTACTCTATTCACTCGACCCCATTCGGAAATTGCCAGTAGATCCCGGCCAAGTGTCTCATCCATAATTCACCTTCTGTCTTCAATATCTTGAAGGCTTGGCCTACGGTCGAATGAATATGAATGACAGAGGTTACTATCATCTGCGAAAGAGTAGATTGGATTCACGGTCTGACCCAATAGATCGTCAATGAAAATAAGAAATAAAGAGGGAGAAAGGACAGAGCCCTGTGGTACACCTGCGGTCAGCCTATGTGTGTTGGATGAGAACCCATCTACAACAACTCTAATAGTGCGATCTCTAAGAAAGCTCGATATAAACCGAGCAAACGTATTACCGACACCAAAAGCGATCAGCTTTGATATGAGTGCACCGTGCCAGACTCTATCAAAGGCCTTGGAGATATCTAGAGCCACGACCTTACTCTCACCAAACTGGTGGATAGACCGACTCCAACGCTCCGACAAGAACGCCAACAGGTCTCCCGTAGAGCGGTTTCTACGGAAGCCATACTGTCGATCACTTAGCAAGTCGTTGGTCTCTAAATACCTAACAAGATGGTGGTTTACCATGCTCTCCATTACCTTGGAGAGCGCAGAGCAAATCGCAATTGGCCGATAATTCGCAGATTTATTGGCTTCACCCTTTTTAGGGATCGGCTGGACGTTCGCAACCTTCCAACACGCTGGGAAAACTCCCGCACGGTAAGCATGGTTGAAAAGGTTGCGTAATGGACGGACTAGCGTCGACGAGTACTTACATAGGACAAGTGCAGAGATACCATCCGGGCCCGCGGATTTATTTACACCGAGGTTCGCAAGAACCCTTTTAACTGCACGCGTTCGAAAAAATATCTGAGGCATGGAACTTGATACGTTCTCGATCGCGGGGAGTGGTTGATTGCTTTCCGGCAAGAAAGAATTTCCTGCAAATATTTCAGCCAAAAGGTTAGCTTTATCAACCGGGTCAGTGAATGCCTGGTCGTCTTTAACAAGAGTTGGGATAGATAAAGAACTATCCTTTACTCTTCTTACAAACGACCAAAAGCTCTTACTTCCCCTGGGAGAAGTAAGAACCTTTGTACGTAGACGTTGTTCGTGCAGAAATTTTTCACGCCTAAGCACTCTAGCACAAAAAGCTCTTGCCTGTTTTCGCAGCAGTTCAGTAATGGAGTTTTTGTTCAAACGCCAATTTCTGAACGCTTCCTCCTTTCCTTTTGGATAAAGACTTTTTATACCAGATAAAATTATGTTTTGGATCATTTTAGCCGCAGCATTTACGTCGTTATCAAGAAAGAAAAGTTTCCAATTGAAATGCTGGAAAAAGTGGATGAGCTCATCCCAACGTGCCTTTTCGTAGAAAAATACTGTCCGCTTTGGGGCTGGTATCGAAGCGACACGAAGAGCGGAATACGGAAAGGATGCTGCAACAATGCAGTGATCGGAGGTACCAAGAGGTGCAAGTATATTAACTTCGTACTTTTCAGGGTGCGGAGTTAAGTAAAGGTCAAGAATGTTATGTTGGTGCCCTTGTACACACGGAATATGTGTCGGTATTGGCCCTCCGGAGTTGTATGGCTCGAATGTAAAAGCCAGGCGGAATTATGGATATTGAAATCTCCAGCAACGACAATTTCACTGTCCGGATAACTCTCCAAAACTTTCGATATTGAATCGGAAAGGGCGTCAAAGCCGTTAAGGGAAGCCTTCCTTTCCAAATTTGGACTTCTATAAATAAACCCAAAATGTAGTACGTGTGTTCCAATTCTGAACTTAACCCAAAGGGGGTTAAATTCTGGATCTTGTGAGTTCAAGTGTTGCTGGCTCTGAAACACTATGTCATTACGTACATATACCACAAGACCTCTGTGGGAAATAAAAAGAGATAGGGTGTGGTACCCAGGAACGTGAAAATCCTGTGGATCAGAATCCTCACGGACCTGAGTCTCACTAAGAGCTAGAACATCAGACCTATGAAAATGAATATGAGAAAACACAGCGAAAAAATTCGCACGCAACCCTCGTATGTTGGAAAAATGGATTTTAAATTTCTTCACCATTACGCCAACCAGAGAACAAAACAAGTGTCAGCGAGCACATGCAGTTGCCGATCTTACCCCCTTTGCCGCTGTTGATCCCATCAAATGCTTAGTGTTATGCCATAAGCATTAGACGGACAGCGACAAAGAAAGAAGAGAGCCAACTGCACTACACGAAATGGAAAAGGGGGGGGGGGGGGAAGCAAGACGAACGCACAACGAATAATTAATTATGTATTTTTCGAGAGGCAAATCAGTATTTATAACTTATCCTTATTCGCAGTATCCAAACATATATGCAAGTGATAACATTTGTACCGATACTATCGATAGTCATTAAAAACAGTCGATATTGGAGCCAAAAAACTATCGATAGTACTATCCAAAGTTTTACAGCTCTGCAATGGAATTTAATGTTTTTTGTCGCATGGTTGTGTTCTGTTAGCATATAAATAATTAATAATTTGAATATTTTATATAATATTTCGTTCGGTCAGGTCAAAAAAATATTCGAACGGTGGAATATTCGAGGCGATCAGCTTTTTTATTAGCACTGCGCACTGGTTAACAACAGTCTTCGCTATTATGTGATGTGTACACAACCATCGATGAAATTAAAAAACTTGTTCAGTTTTTGATAAAGTGTATGCGCTATTCTGATTTCATTTGAAAAGCGAACCACTGGCAGTTCGCGGAAGTCGCAAATTCTTTATATATGTAAGATTCGTCTGTTTTTTATGGATGTTCAACAGGTCCTCCGTTCTTTTATAGAAAATAACTAGAGTTTTTGTCAATGTTTTTTTTATCGATGATAACAGATTAAGATGAACAGTTGCGTTCAGGCGGCTATGACAATTTCCTTTCAACCCCCAATGATGATTCATTCGACATATGTTTTGTCCAGAAGTTGATAATACCATTAATTTTGATAATAGCTCAACCTTAAGTATGATCAATTGAAACAAATTCAGCTTGAATCATCCACCATGCTTGCAGTTCTATTCCTAAGAGCAGTTGGAAGTATTACAACATTAAAAAAATCGAAATAGCACGTAAGCACAAGGAAAATAATTTATTTTTATTGATTTCTTTGCTAAAATCAATTACTTGCACAGTTAAGTTATGCCACTCTCAAAACACAGAGCGTTTTTACAGAAACATGTTGCAAACGTATCTGCCATGGTGGTCACCGATGAGCAACGCATGGGCTATATTTTTTCGAAACTTCCAAACAAACCTGCCCTTGTTAGCTTTTGGAGTAATTTACTCTTTTAAAAATAATAACACATTTTTTAACAAATAACCTAACTAATGTGGTTTTGCTTTACAGTCTTAGTGGTCTTATCCTAAACCCATATTCGGATTTGAGACCACATTTCTATACAAAGAGGAAACGTTTCAGAAAGCAGGCGAAAAGACTTTTAGTAGCAAGCAGGGATGACTGCGCAGTTTCGGTGAACGCTAATTCACCAACATCGGAACCCAACCAACAAATGTGCTGTGACCTTTATATCTAGGAGTTCACTTAAGAGCAGGTACCTATGTTCGTATTTACCGCGAGCTGCTAACAGTGGAGTATTCCGCCGAACAAAATCAATGCTATAAAATTACCTTCGCCCTGCTTTCTATTAGTCTGCCTTTTGAACAATTTTTGGTTTATGTTTCGATAAAGAGTCGCGGAACTCTTTACTGTTCTCATGATCACAATTAGCACTTTTTTCAAGCACTTACTCTGTCGGTGACCCACTCACAATAAGCAATAAGCAACTCTTTGAAAGAACAATACATTTTTTTTACTCTCTTTGCTCATGTAAATAAAAGAACGGCGACGCTTACTGACTTTGATTTTGCGCACAAATTTTTTATTTACTCTCTCTCCGAGCAGTTGCATCAAAATTAAAAACTGATCGATATTTTGTTTTCAATAAGTCAATAAGTTCCGTTAATCTTTGTTTTTGTGTACAATCGAAAGAAAACTTCCGAACTGCTCAGACTTAACAAAACAAAAGACGAATCTACCTAAAAATGTATTGGTTTGCTTTTGTAAAACATAATTTTCTCAATAAAGAGTCTCAATAAAGTTAATGTACTTTCTCTCGAATATTATATAAATTATTTATTTTACGAGTAGAGTATCTTAAAATAATCATATGGAATACAAACGGCGTGCATGTATGTACGTATCCCCCGTTGCCTGCGTGCATCGTATGGAAGGATCGTAAAAACTCCGTGTGCATTGTATGTATGTATGTTTTCGTTGTATGCATGCATGTGTAACAGATACATAGTTTAATTTAATATAGGTTAGTGTAATTTTAAGATTGAAAACTAAAGTAGTTCTCCTACAACTCTAAGCACGTTCGGTCTTTTACGTTCGAAACTTGTACATCTTGGCGACTCTGAAAAAGAAGAATAATATTGAATTTCTAGTTGCCACCCACCAGTGGCAATCATTGGTAGACGTGAACGCGCTTAAAAAAAATTAAAATAAAAAAGAATCCTACGAAAAATTATATACTGTTTTTCAAAAAATAAACTCGCGCGTGCAATAAAAAAAATCAAACAAAAAATTATAAAGGAAAGAAAGAAAAAAAAACATTCTCTGCTAAATATAAAAGTGTAAAATTTAATAAATTTAGTTAAAAAAGAAAACAAACCTGTTTTTTTATTCACACAGCATTGCTAAATGCAAAGGTACCTGCCTTTTTCTCTTCTTCTATAAAATATTAAAACAAATTTGTAATGACTTCCTTAGAGTTAATAAATAGTGAGATGGACATTACAAAAATGTATAATAAACTGAGCCAATTAGCTCAGGGCGATGTCGGCAGGGATGTGATGAAGCAAAGACTTACAAAGTTATGAATTTATTTTACGAAGTATAAGTTGCGAGCAGGGTTACCGTTGAGAAATTTGAAAAAGTCGCAAAAAAAGTCGCATTTCAAAATAAAAGTCGCACAAAAAAGTCGCATTTAAAAAAAAAAAGTCGCACACATTTTTTGGACCTTGTTTATTAAAAGGAAACGCTTAGAAACTAACAAAACAAACAATTAACAATTCATATAACAAAACTAAAAAAATAATTCATTGAAAAACTATAAATAAACTTTTTTGATTTAATAATAATAGAAAGCAAAAGTGTTTTTTTACACTATTTATTTTGATCTTGTTTGGAAACTTCGTTTCTGTATTTTTGTACGAGATCGTTGCTTGGCATCCAGTCTTCTACTATTTCAGTATCAAGCAAATTAAGTGCTGATAGCATCGAATCACAAGTTTCAACTTTTAACCTATTGGTTACTTTATTTTTCATTAATCCTAACTTAGAAAATATTCTTTCAGCACAAGCACTGCTGTGAGGTAATGTTAATATGTATGTGGCCAATTTGTATAAATTCAGGTACAAAGGTTCGTCTAAAATATTTTTTAAATTACCTATAGTATGCCAAAAACTCTCAGCATTTTTTATTTGAACAATGTGTTCGTATGATTTGTCCTTAGTTTTACTTTCTAACAATTTATACTCAGTAATAAAATCCTCTGGTTCACTTATAATATTATTAAATTCAGATATGAGATCAATATAGTTAACGTCTTCGTTCGAGGTAAAAAAGCTGGTTGTAAAATGTTTACAATACTAAGTTTCTTATCTTTTATATTTATTCTGGACAATATTTCATCACATAGTTGTTAGTAGTAGAGTAAAATATTTTGTCTTATCGCTATGCGTTCAATATCAGACATATCTTCAGCTTGTATAGCAGTTTCAGCTTCATGGCTTATATATATATATTTTTAACATCTTTGATGTTTGAAGTATCTCTATAACATATATTTTCTATATGAGTGGCCAATATGCATTCTTTTTTCAGAAAATTTTGCAGAATTTGTAATAAAATTTCTTTTGTGTATGCTATTAGGTATATTATTTGAGATGACTCACTCTGCAAGAATTTATTAAACTTATTCATAATTCCGAGGATGTAAACTAAAAATTTTAAATAAATAAAGTTTATTGGAGAAAGTCCCTCTTGTATTTCTCGAATTTTGGCTATTGTTTTTGCACACTTTTCTTCAAATTGTGCCCGAATGAAATAATGCTGTAGCACTACCCACTGTTCCAAAATCCTTTTTGCGACCGACTCGAACGAAAGCCATCTAGTTTCCGAAAGTCTTAGAAGCTTGTGTTCTGGCACATCAAAAATGCTTTGCAGCTCCTTAAAATCTACTTGCCTGTTTGAGCTTCTAAAAAAGTTAAAAATGTTCTTTGGTAGGTTTTCCACATCTTTGGGTATGCACTTTAAAGCAGAAATGTTCATCAGATTCAAAGAGTGACAAACACATCCAAGATGAAACATATGGGGAACCTTATTTTTTAATAAACTGGACACTCCAAGATGTTTTCCAACCATAGTCGAAGCGTGTCAGTCGCAAACCCGATAATAATTACTTTCTAGAGAATCAAGTACGGCATCGCAAATAGTTTCGCCTTTACCATTTTCTAGCTGCACTAATTTAAAAAAACTATCCTCAGTCTTACCTCGATCCATGTTAAATTGCCTCACTACCATTACTAGACACTTATTGGTGGAAATGTCAGTTGTCTCGTCGATAATGAGACTAAACTGCTGTTTTTGCATTTTACGAACTATAGCAAGATGACCTTCCTTTCCGAGAAACTGTGCAATTTCGTTTGATTTTGTACGGCCGCAAGAAACCTGTAATAAATTAAATATTTTGATAGAACAAGTGCCTTGTTTTATCTGGCAAGTGAATAAAAATATGTTTAACGCATGCATCAAAAATTGTTGTTTTTTTGGTTAAATAAAAAATTTAAGCGGAATCACTAAATCTGCTGAAGTACGTATGCATAAATTTAAATTAAAAATTTTCGAAACAAACAATTTAAGACGCGATGAAAATATTTTTAATCAATTTTGGAATTTTTGACAACAATTTGAATTTATCGCCTAAGCGAATTTTTTGAATGTGTATAAAACTCAACAAATATTTGGACTTACCGACTTAGCTATATTCGAATCAGGGAAAATCATAGAATTAAATTTACTAATTCCGTCCAAAGACTTCAAGGATTGGTTTTTACAAATCATGCGTAGCACTAATTTAATTTCGGCAATGGCAACATTTTTGCGGAAATCAGTATTTCGGCTGGGCAAAAATTCGCTCAGCTGTATTTTTTGATTTTCAGAAGCTTGCTTCATATTAGCATTGTGCTTTTTTGTTTCTGCATGTCGGCGAAGATGATTTTTCTGATTTACTAGAAGTTGCTTACAAACAACGCAAAATGGCCGTTTTGTTTCCCTATCTTCCTGTAGCCATTTGTGCTGCAACTCCCATTCTTTACAATAATACCGGGAAACTCTGCTTCTTTTAGAAGAATATGTTATCTTTTCAGAATTTTCCGATTCGGAATCAATGGTTTCTTCAGATTCTGAGGATGTGTTATTGTGCGTTTCATCGTTTTCTTCCTGAACCTGCTTGACAGATTTTGGGATTTATTTCCAGCCTTTCTTTTAGATCTAACAACAAATCTGCCGAATTTAAATATTAGTGGCGTTTTAACATAGACTCAGAAAAACGCCTTTGCTAAGTATTAAAAGTGACATGAAAAATTACATTGTTAAAAAGTAAAACTGGCGCTAATTTTTGGCCTTGGCTTATGTACCCTTCACTATGAATTGTGTTTAAAGCAATATATAAAATCAAGGCATACCATTTCAAGATCTGACAGTAAATTTGGTTTCTATAGTGCCGTGACCTGAAATATGGAGGGACTTTGTACAGGGGGTACATTAAATTATGGACCGATATGGTCCAGATTATAGAAAGTTGATTTTCATGCCATTAAACTACTTCGTGCCAAGTTTTGTCAAGATAGGGCAGAAAGTCAGGACCAAAAATTGGACCTTTCGCCGATTTGGTCCTCATTTAGTACCAAATAGCCTTTGTCCAAAATACATTTTCGTAAGAAGAGAGCGTCGATCCGATGGTATCGAATTTAATGAAAAAACGCCAAAAACAGTGTTTATGCGGAGCTAGTTTTAGTTCTTGTGTGGGGATTTTTTTTCCTGTAAACGGATGTAAACCATTATCAATACCAAACTACATCTACATCTACAAGACATATCATTGCCCACTTTGGGCCATCCAGCTTCATTATTGTAACCGCAATCGTGATTTCAACAGATCAATATTTAATTATGTCCCAGATCAATATTTTGGGGTGTTACAAACGAATTGACAAATTTAGTATATCCCCATCCTATAGTGGAGGGTATAAAAAAATCTAATATAAATCATTGCTATAGAAACGGCCTAAAACACTTGCCTGCGAAAAAAAAGTAAAAAATTACAGTTTTGTTCCCGTATTAAAACTAAGACTATGTCGGATTGACGTATACTCTACAGTTATCTAGTTTACGCATTAAAATGGCAACAAAAAAGTATTTTTTAAATATTATTTTTTACAGCCAAGTGCTTTGGACCATTCCTATATCCATGTATTAAATTTGAATTTCTGTAAAGAAACTTCTTAGCAATGTAATTTTTCATGTCACATTTACTACTTTAAGAATACATCTAAATAAAAAAACTTACCTGTCCATACCGAAGATTTACATATATATATTAGACACTTGTTTGGTTATGCCGATCAGAAGTAATTTTGATATACATACGATATTAAAAACACTATCAAAATATTTATTTCATTCAACAAGTATTGAAATTATATGCTTCAAAGAAATTTGCAGAAGAATACATTATTTTTTGTAAGACAAATTTCACATTTAATTTTATTCCTCATTTACCATAGACAAGTGTTTTCGTTGTATCATAACAAAACAGAATGATGGTTGTATATATATATATATATATATATGTATAGGGGTGCGTGTGTGTTTACGACAAACATCCATTCATGTATGAAAATTCTATTTCAACGATCACACTAGAATGTAATCGACTGAGCTTACCGAATACTTGGCGTCTGGCGTATAAACACGTCCGTCATTACAAATAAAATGTATATTGGAAATACATACATTTGTGTAAATTTGCTATACATTTAAACATTTATGATACACATATATCAGTATTGCTGACAAAAAGTCGCACAAATTTTAAAAAAGTCGCACAAAATTAGAATAAGTTGCATATTTGCATGAGTTTGAAAAAGTCGCACATAAAGTCGCAGGGCGTTAAAAAGGTCGCAAATTGCGACTTTAGTCGCACAACGGTAACCCTGGTTGCGAGCCATATAGGGAACTACGAATTTGTGAGCAATATAGGGAACTACGGCCTCCAATGCATATTTTCAAAAAGTTTTGTCCGCAAAGTGTAGGAGTTGATTAGCACATTTGATAGTATATACTGTCAGCTTAAGGTAAAGTGGACGATGAAAGCAAAAGTGTTTCAATGGTTAATAAGGGTTTACGGCAGGGGCGGGTGATCCACATCCTTGCCTAAAAAATTGAAGCAAATTCCAGACAATTCTGGCTTAGAATTGAGAGCAACTAGAGGTGCAGTATGGGCAAATCAACCAGTTGCATACGTACGTCTTAATCGACTTAGAATTTAAAATTGAAAGGGCATGCTCAAAAGATATTTCGCTTGATATAGTTAAAGATAAATATCGAGTTACAGAGCCAGTTTTTCTGCGGTATATAGAAGAGTTTCCTGACGTTGATCGCAAGGAAATTTTATATTGCTTGATGGATTGTCATTCAGGAATCCTGGAATAAAAAAATTAAGTGAAGTCTCTCCCGTTCACATTACCAACAAAAAGTATTCAAACTTTCAGCGGAAAATTTGTTGAATGGGATACGTTCAGGCAACAGTTTGAGCAAGTTAAAACAAAATTTTATAGAAATTGTGAACGACAGTTACAAACACTTGGTGTTTTTGAGGCCGGTAAAGATTGAGGCCGAAGAAATGCAGAAAACATTTTAATGCTTTGTGCTTCAGCGAAAATTGGATGAAAATCTTGAAAAATGAAAATACAATTTGAACAGCATTTGGGAAAATCTAGAGATCTACCGAAATTGGAAGACCTTTTAGAGTTTCTTAACCAAATGCACTTTTCTTTGGAGTCAAGCCAATAATTTGTAGAACATGACAAAAAATGGGTAAATTCTTCGGAAATGGTTCACAAAACTTGGGAGGCAGGAAAAAAGGGTTTAAATCCTCCCAAATATGGAGTCTAATACGTTCATTGGGCAGGCCAAATGGAAAACCCCTCAAGAAATGCAATACAATAAAAGTTTCCATTGTAATGAATAGGCGGACATTTGCTTTTTAGATGTCCCCAATTTCGTAGCCTTCCCATCAAAGGGAAATGGGATAAGGTATGAAACACAATGTATGATCTAAATAGTTTAAGCCCTGGTCATGAAAGACAGACATGTACCACTACTTTTCTGTGCAACGAGGACCAAATGATGGTCCTGATAAATACTCGCATTAATTAAGGGGATAATGAAACCTGTGTATTACTCTCTACCGCAATTGTCGAACCAGTGGCTTAAGTTCCGCGTGTTACTAGATGGCTGGTCAATATAGTAGCAAAGGAGTTTAATGATAAAGTTAAATTAAATGGATTAAAGATTCATAAAGAGTTTAAATGTGTTCAAAAGAAAAAATTATCAGTGACTGACAAAATTGCGATATATCTGATGTCAAGAGTAACAAATTATAAGACATTTTTAAATGCCGTTGTGATGAAGAAATTTGTCTCAAAAGTACGTAAAAATGAGGTAAGGAGGTTTTCTCGTTCACGTTGCTTTGACAAATCCAGAGTACAACATTTCGAGAGGAGTGGACCTGCTGCTATCCAATCAATTTATTTTTGACCTCATATGCGAGGGAAAATAATGGATTGATATAACTAGATGAAGTGTGAGAAAAATTTTGGCATATGGAGGAAATTCAAAATTAATAAACTAACAGTGTTAAAAAAGGAATGCGAGAAGGTATTCGAGGATAATACGAAGATAGCTTTAGATGGAAATTTCAGGTAGCCTTGCCATTTAGAGAAGAAGGCAAGGTTTAAGAAAATTCAAGTCTAATAAAAGAAGACATGTTCCACGGGAGAGAAAGCTAGAGAAAAATAAAAATTTGAAAATGCAGTATAGCGATTTTTTGTGTCAATATTTAGATATGCGTGTTATGGAATTATTAACAAAGTGCAACAACCAAAATGCGAATGGGATAAAACCAAATACAAATGGAAGTTGAAGTTATCCATAACAAACCTTTAAGTTGCTTTTTTAGTTTAGTGCTAATTTTTTTACACTCATTTGATGTTGGTGCTTTTGGAATGTTGTTTAACAAGCAAAGATCATTGAAAATTTGATAAAACAATGCTTATTTATTTTAATTATCTTGGAAAGTTGTGGCATCTTACTGTTTTTGGGGTCGAGGAATTCATTTTTGATACCTTTTTTTTTATCAAAAACTCACGTTAGGGAAGGTAAAATAACGAGAAGCAGATAGTGCACAAAGATTTAAACGTCCCTTGACGTGTCTTCCTTTGAGAATCTTGGTGTACAAATGTCATTAAAAATTAATTTTCTCCATCACCAAATGGATTGGTTTGAAAACAACATTTAGACCGAATCTGATGATCAAGGAGAACGTTTTCACCAATGAAATATAACCATGGAAACTGGGTATAGAAGAGAGAAACTATGGTCTTTGTTAGGTAATTTATGCTGGTGGTTAAAGAGAATAACCGATGAAGAGGATACTGACAAAGAGCAAGAACCAGAAACATATTAAGATTCACAGTCTACTACGTCTGGAGCATTTGCAACACCAAACATGCAAATTGACAGTTATAGCGATGATGATAAAGCGGATCCATATATAATGTAATACTTTTAAATAAAAAAGTTGTTTTAGTAATAAACAAAAAAATTCCGAAAAAAACACAATTCTTTTGCATAAAAATTGCATTTTTGTATTAGTATGGTACTAAAAATAATAAAATGTACTTTGTTATATCATGTTTTACAATAAAGCCAATATCATAAATTGATTTTCAGCCTAAAAAAGTTAACCCACCGTTTTTTCTATAAAAAAATAGCACCATTTGTTTGACAGCGCAATCCAGCGAGAGTTTTAAAAAAAACAGTAAGATACCACCACTTTCCAGGATAACAAAAATAAATAAAAATTATTTTTATCAAATTTGCAATGATCTGAGTAATTTATTTTACTGCAGTATTTTATTTCATACATATGTTATTTCAGCAGATGTAGAAACAATTACAGACATATTTGGGTGAAAGAATGTGATAAAAAATATCATCTGATTTATTGGCGTTGGAGTCCTCAGGATAGTTAAAGAGATATGCGCTAAAAAAGTCACTTACGGGACGTCATCTGCACCGTATTAAGCGATGAAATGTTTACAGAAAATTCCCGATTGGAATGCAAACCAATTTCCAAATGAATCATAACGATTATTTATTGACAGGAGGCGACTGCCAAGAATCAGTCGAACCAAAGTCAGATGAGTTAGTTTTTAAGTGCAAATAGGAGTCAGTCGAGAAAATAACAAAACGAACAAGAACGATTTCAAAACTATTCGATTCGCTTAGCGTAGTAGGGCCTTTGATAGTAACTACAAAAATACAAAAATATTACTCAGGGAGTTATGGAGGATAAAGAGTTATTGCGATAGCAAGGTTCTGGAGGAAATTATGCCAAAATGGAAGGCGATTGAGATGGAATGTAAACATTTGGATAATTTAAAAATTTCTAGGCATATTATTTGTAAAAGGCCGAGAGAAGTCGACTTGCATGGGTTCTATTAAATCGTATGGTGCGGCGATATGTGCAACGTCTGTAGATGAAACGGACAACTTTTGGGCACGATTAGCAACTTCGAAATCAAGGGTGCCTCAAACTAAAGAAACAACCCCGTCGCGATTAGAGTTCTGCACAGTAGTTCTCATAGTAGATTTGATGAAAGTTATAGTTGATAGCTTTAAAGTTGACTTGAAGAACATTTTTTTTTATTATTCAGACTCAGCGATTGTTTTAAGTTGGATTTAAAAGATCCCTCTAGGCTTCAGATATTTGTGTCAAATAGAGTTAGCCAAATACCATTCCATAATGAAATTTCGAAGTGGAGACACTTGCGATCGGAGGTGAATCATGATGATTTTATATCAAGAGAATTGGTGGAAGAAGAAATTGTTCAGAACAGGTTTTGTTTGAAGGTCCAAAAGTTCTGAAGGACAGGATAGACCGGGAATGCCTTAACAAATTTGGCAGAGCTTCCCGAGCTAATGAGGAATGACAAATTTTGTTCTCTCAAGAATATCATCGATAACACAAGGAACAAAATAGAAATGTTTGTGTGTTGCTTGGAATTCTATAGCAATTTTTTACTAATTTGAGATCCTTGATTTTAAACCTAATCTCAATTTTTCTGCATCACCTCAAATTTTTAAGTTACAGGTACTAATTGTATTTTCGACTATTATTCAAAACTTTAAAGTTCAAAAAATCATAAATTTTCTTTTCGTAAGCCGATTTTTAAAGTTGTGTTTATTAATGATGTAACATCGCCAAAAAAATGACTATGTTATTCAAAATGCTTTTTATTAGCTTTATTGAATATCAAATTAAAGTAGCTTTCTAAAACATGTGTGTACATAAAAATCGATTTTAAATGGAATGAGTTATGTTCGGTGATAACAGATTTTCGTTTTTTTTTTTGATGCTTCCTAAAAAAAATTAAATTTTGTATCTTTAGAATTCATGAAAAATGGAAAAATGTGTCCAAACCTATTACTTTCATGTAAAGTTACAAAGCCTATGCACAAAATAAGACATAGATCAAAAATTTCGACGTAAGCATTTCGCTTTATTAACAATTAAGTACAGGTACGAATTTTAAAAATTTGCTCGAAAATCTCATCGAGGTGATGAAATTTTAACGATTGTCAAATATAAATAAAAATAAGTTTAAAACAATAGATAATTTATTTTTTATGATTACGGAGCAAACTAATAAACGGTCATTTATGTGCATGGACCCGGAATTGCTCTTCCTGTTCTTTTTAAAATAGCTACTCCATTTACAGTCAATTAAAAAAAGGAATTTCACTTTTTTTTATTGAGGTGTGTTTTTTTTTTTGTTGGCGACCTGTAACGGATTTTTTACAGAAATTCCATGCACATTTATGAGTGTTCTTTATTTGGAATTTGTGAAAAATTTGAATCACACACGCATTGTAAACAAACTAATAAATGATATATAGCAACCCTTAACAGATGCGTTCATTCATAAGTATCTGTCAGCAAAATATTAAAAAATATGTTGTATATAAAGGCGTTCATTGATCGGTTTTTGTCATTTAACAATTGTCAAAGAACGCGAAAAATAATAAGTGATTTTTTTCCGAATTTAAAAATTGAATAACGACAAAAAAGTAAAAGTCCAAATCCACAAAAAAATATAAATCATTTTAACCCTGAACATTTAATTTTTCTCTGCAAACAGTTATTATTTATTAAAAACTGTGTTACTTTGATAATACGTTTAAAATGTGCAATGACAACGTCAATCAAACTCGTGTAAAGTCAATGCCAACTATTTTTGTAACATATGTACGTATGTGGCGAATATACGTTTACCAAAAAAAATGTGTCAGGGTTTATTAAACAAGTGGATTTTGACTACGTCGGATTTTCCATGGAAATCCGTGACAAGTACTAGTTCGTAATTCTGTACGAGTATGTTACAACTGTTTTGAGTATTTAAGTTTGTGCGCAAACAAGAAACGGACCCATTACAAGTCTGAAACACCAGTGATCTGGCGGGAACCTTCGAATCAGAATGATGATTGTTATTTATGCGTTGTAGACATAACAGGCTTTAACAAAATAAACTTGTCTAAATGGACTTATCCTAACTGGTTGTATATTACCCAACCAGTCCTGAACCTTAGTGATGATTCAGAGGCACAACAAATTACATCTACAGAAAATAATCACGAATTATGAAAAAATTCTACATCACTACTGCAAGTGGATCAGATGACTTCCATTTAGATATTTCTTCTAAACGTCAACCATTTAATCAGGAGGAGTATAGTTATTTAGTGAGAGACCTTGGACTCTCTAAAAAAACATCAAAAATTCTAGCTTCTCCAGGGAGATGGACATTACAAATATTTATAATGAACTGAGCCAATTAGCTCAGGGCGATGTCGCCAGGGATGTGATGAAGGAAAGACTTACAAAGTTATGAAGTATAAAGGCAATTTGAAAGCAATGATAGGAAACTACGACCTCCTTCGCATGTGTTAGTAAAAATGCATATATTTTGGTAAGTTTTTGCCTTACCAAAATATATGCATTTTTGTGAAAGATTTGAGGAGCATATTTGTACTGGTCAGCTAAATATTAGGTGGACGAAGAGAGCAAACGTTATAAAGGGTTTACGGCAGGGGCTGGTGCTCCACCACCTTGCCTAACAAAATGAAAGCAAGCAATACAGGAATTCAAGAAAATTTTGAGCTTAGAATTGGGGAGCAACCAGAGGTGCAGTATGGGCAAACCACCCAGTTGCTTACGGTTGCAATGAAAAATCATGGATTAATTCGAAAATTTCAGTACGTCTTAAGCGACTGGGAATTTAAAATTGAAAGTTCATGCTCAAAAGACATTTCGCTTGATATAGTTAAAGATATAAATCGAAAAAAAAATTTCTGTAATATATAGAAGAGTTTCCTGACGTGGCCGTTCACATGAATGGGATAAGTTCAGGCTATAGTTTGAGCAATTTAAAACAAAATTTTATAGAAATTGTGAACGACAGTTTACAAGCACTTGGTGCTATAAAGATTTAGGCCGAAGAAATGCAGCAAACATTTTGATGCTTTGTGCTTCAGCGAAAATTAGATAAAAATCTTAGAATACAATTTGAACAGCATTTGGGAAAATCTAGAGATCTACCAATAATTTGTATAACATGACAGAAAATGGGTAAATCCTTCAGAAATGGTTCAAACCCTTGGGAGGCAGGAAAAAATACTCCCAAACATAGAGTCTAATACGCTCAGTGGAACAGGCCAAATGGAAAACACCTCAAGAAATACAATACAATTAAAGTGTCCTTTGAAATGGACAGGCGGACATTTGCTCTTAGATGTCCCCAATTTCGTAGATTTCCCATCAAGGAGAATTGGGATAAGGTATTGGAACACAATGTATGTTCTAAATGTTTGAGCCCTGGTCATGTGTGAAAGACATCTACCACTAATTTTCTGTGCAAGAAGTGCAATGGAGACCATCACATCCTGTTACATAGAGAGATACTCGTATTAATGAAGGGGATAATGAAACTTGTTTATTACTCCCTACCGCAATTATCGAAGTAAAGAAAGGTGAAAACCAGTGGGTTAAGTGCCGCGTGTTACTAGATGGAGGGTCGCCATCTAAATAAATATTAATGAAGGGGATGATGAAACAGTGGGTTAAGTGCCGCGTGTTACTAGGTAGTCGGTCAATATAGTATCAAAGGAGTTTAAAGATAAAGTTAAATTAAATGGATCAAAGATTCATAAAGAATTTGAAGGCCTTCAAATAAAAAAATCGTCAGCGAATGACAAAGTAATGACACATCTGAGGTAACAAATTATAAGACATTTCTAAATACCGTTGTGATGAAGAAATTTGTCTTAGAAGTATCAACGTAAAAATGAGGTTAGGAGGTTTCCTCATTTACGTGGCTTTGGCAAATCCAAAGTTCAACATTCCCAGAGGAGTGGACCTGCTGCTACCCAATCAATTCATTTTTGTCCTCATATGCGAGGGAAAAATAATGGATGATATAACTAGATAAAGTGTTAGAAAAATTTTGGGATTTGGAGGATATTCAAATATTAATAAACTAACGTTGTTTAAAAAGGAATACGAGAAGGTATTCATGTATAACAGCCTTGCCATTTAAGGATAGGTTTAAGGAAATTCAAGTCTAATAAAATAAGATATTTTCCACGGGAGAGAAAAAGCAAAAGTTGAAAATACAGTACAGCGATTTTTTGTGTCAATATTTAGAGATGTGTGATATGGAATTAATTACACAGTGCAACAACCAAAATGCGAATGGGATGAAACCAATGAAACCATTTAAAGTTGGTGCTTTTGGAATGTTGTCTAACAAGAAAGATCATTGAAAATTTGATAAACTATTGATTACACTGTGCGACAGCCACAATCGGTTTGGGATGAAACCACCGGGGAAAGTTTTATCGGTCAAAAAAAGGTCATACGTGTCCCAGCGTTTCGTTGGGTCTCATCTAGGAATCGAGATATATCGATTTGAAGTTAGTAAGTATCGTATAGGGGAATTTGTCACGTTTTTGGCTCTTTTGTTTGACATAACTTGAGAACCACTCGTCCGATTTAGCTGAAATAAATTTTAAAAAACCAAGAATTACAATTCCCTTAATCTGTTCATATATTATTTTCCTTTACAAGTAATAGTTTTGGATTTTTTTATGAATTAAAAAAAAAAAAATTTTAATTTTTAGGCAAAAATAATTTTTTTTTTTCATACATTTATTTATAATTGCGAAACTGTTGCTTAAGTAGGAAAACGGTTTAAGAACAGATTAGAGGAATTGTAATTCTTAATTTTTCTAAATTTGTTTCAGCTAAATCGGACGAGTGGTTCTCGAGTTATGTCAAACAAAAGAGCCTAAAACGTGACAAATTCCCCTATACGATACTTACTAACTTCAAATCGATATATCTCGATTCCTAGATGAGACCCAGCGAAACGCTGGAACACGTATGACTTTTTTTTTACCAATATAACTTTCCCCGGTGGTTTCATTCCAAACCGATCACTGACCCCTTACCATTTGTCGCAGAGTGTTATTTATTTTGATTATCCTGGAAAGTTGTGGCATCTTACTGTTTTTGTGGTCGAGGAATTTATTTTTGATACCATTTTTATCAAAAACTCACGTTAGGGCCGGTAAAAAAACATGAAGCAGATAGTGCACAAAGAGTTAAACGTCTCTTGACGTTTCTTCCTTTGAGGAACTGGGTGCAAATTTGCCATTAAAATTATTTTTCTCCATCACCATATGGATTGCTTTGAAAACCAACTTTCCGCCGAATCTGATAAGCAAGGAAAACGCTTTCACCAATGAAATATAACCATAGAAACTGGGTATAGAGTAAAGAAACTAGAGTCTATGTTAGGTGATTTATGCTGGTGGTTAAAGAGAATAACCGATGAAGAGGATACTGACAAAGAGCAAGAACCAGAAACATACTGAAATCCATAGTCTACTACTTCTGGGTTTTTTTCTATATCAAACATGCAAATTGAAAGTTATAATGATGATGTTTAGCGGATCTATATAATATGAAATACTTTAAAATAAAAAAGTTGTTTTTGTAATAAAAAAATTCAGTTTTTTCCGTATAAATTGTATTTTTGTAATAATATGGTACTAAGAATAATAAAATGTAGTTCGCTATATCATTAGAAATATGTTTTACAATAAAGCCAACATCAAAAATTGATTTTTCAGCATAAAAACAGTTTGTGCACCGTTTTTCCTATAAAAAAAACTACAAGAAAAAGCACCATTTGTATGACAGCGCCATCCAGAAAGAGTTTTAGGTAAAAATAAGAGTGACAAATAAATTCCTCGAACCCAAAAACAGTAAGATACCAGAACTTTCAAAAAAAAAAAAAAATAAGAATTATTTTATCAAATTTTTAATATACAAAAGGATCTTTTAAGTATTTGACTGCGGTTCAGTATTCATACATATGTTATTTCGGCAGATGTAGAAAAAATTAATAGACATATTTGGGTTAAAGAAAGTGATAAAAAATATCATCTGATTTATTGGCGTTGGAGTTCTCAGGATAGTTTGAAGAGATATGCGCTAAAAGAAGTCACTTACGGGAAGTCGTCTGCACCGTATTAAGCGGTGAAATGTTTACAGAAAATTGGCGATTGAAATGCAAACCAATTCCCAAATCAATAATAGGCAATAAGATACGATGATTTAATGACAGGAGGGGACTGCCAGTCAGTCAATAATATAAGGAAAATATTGTAAAGACATGCAATGACCTTAAAGAAGTATTGCTCAAATGATGTCATTGCTAGAATCTATTGATGCAAAGAACATTGTTAGTAGTCGTGACATTAAGTCAGACCAGGGAAATACTATAACGTACATATATAGGCATAGGTTTGAACCCAAAGTCAGAGGAGTTAGCTTTCAAGTGCAAATAAGAGGTAGTCGAGAAAGTTATAAAACGAACAAGAAAGATTTCAAAACTATTCGATTCGCTTAGCGTAGTAGGGCCTTCAATAGTAACTACAAACATATTACTCAGTGAGTTATGGAGGTTAATGAATAAATGGGATAACAAGGTTCCGGAGGAAATTATGTCAAAATGGAAATCGATTGAGATGAACTTTAAACGTTTGGATAATTTAAAAATTCCTAGGCATATTATTTGTAAAATGCCGAGAGATGTCGAGATGTTTTATTTACATTAAAAATTATTTTACAATCTTAATGTATAAATAAACTTATACTAAATTTAATAAACTTATTCTAAATGTAAATATCTTATTAATTTTCAAATTAAATCCCATTTCTTCAACATATTATTATGGTATTTCTTTACTTTTCCTTCTATATCTATTAAGGAGTTAACCCCTTCTCTCTCGACTATTGTATATGGTCTATGATATGGTGAATGGTTTTTCTTTCTATTCATGACTCTTAAGAGGACAAGATCCCCCACAGACAAATTTGAGTTCTCCTCTTGGACTACTCTCCTTTTTTAGCATTTTCTAAATATTCCCTCGTTTTCCCTAGAGAAAATTTGAATCTTTGTTTCAACTCATTGGCATAATCCTCAATGTTGTAAAATAGCTTTCCATTTCTTATTTCATCACTAGGCAAGTAGGGAAATTTACCAAATACTAACTCATATGGAGAGTATCCAGTGTCGACATGTGGTGTAGTATTATACGCAAATGCAAAATACAGGTGTCCCATTCATCGTTCTTGGAAAAATTAAACAAAAATTCATTAAATATTCTATGATTTCGTTCTAACGAGCCCAAAGTTTCGTGGTGATATGGTGCACTAAATATTTGTTCTATATCTAACAAAGGACATACCTCAGACATAAATTGGTTTGTAAACTCGGTACCCCTATCCGATTTCAGAACCATGAAAGTCCCGTAAACTAATATGAATTGTTCTACTAAAACTTTTGCAATTGTTCTCGCATCCTTTGTTTCCATAGGACACGCCACAATAAATTTTGACAAATCGTACTGTATCGTAAGGATGTATCTGTAATGGTTAGATAATCTCAATTGACCTACAGTATCTATAGATACTACCTCAAAACTTGTTTCCGGAGTATCAGTTACAGTAAGATGTTCTTTAGTATGTTTGGTTTGTTTGTTTATTTTACACTGTGAGCAGCTTAGTATATACTTCTTTATCATTTTGCACATATTTTTCCATACGTAACGCTGTTTTAGCTTCAGCGTAGTCTTTCTGACACCCAAGTGTCCACCATGTGATATTCAGCTATTAATTTTGATTGTTTGTCTCTGCAAACTACCCTTTCTGGTTCGTCATATAATAATATCTTCAAATCTGTTTCTCTTCTTCCTTGTATCTTATTAAAACCGATTTAAATTCTTCCACGGACATAGTTCTAAATATATCATCTTTCTTGTTTAAAGCTAGCTCTCGTCTTCCAAACCTATGCATTTTTGATGTCAGCTTCTCCAAAGTCAAATTTTTGCTCTTTGGATTATCGCTGCATCTTGCAATAACAACATCATTATTTATATCTATCGACGACATTCTTTTATCCTCCTGGGGTATAAATCTAAGTCTTCTTGTATATTATATGTCCGTTACCGATGTACAACTCCAAACAAAGATTTTATTAGGATTTTGTTCATATTAGGCTTATCTACAATCAACTGTCTCTTCTGCATACTTCTTTTTATAGCTAGTATCTTTCTATCATCAGTTCTATTTGGAATCATTGCCCTCAAGGATTCACTATTCAAGGTTATTCGTGACAAAGCGTCCGCATTTGTATTCATCCTGCCTTTCTTGTAAATTATTTCAAAATCGTAATCGCATAGATCAATTCTTATGCGAGTCATTGGTTACTGTAAATAAGGAGACCAATGGTCTATGATCTGTGATAACTAAAAAAATTCTACCATAAAGATATGGCCTAATGAAATTGATTCCCCAATGAACGGCAAGTAACTCTTTCTCTATCACGGGTTTATTCAAATCATGCTTAGACAAAGTCGTGCTGGCGTACGAAATTTGTAAATCAGAACCAATCTCACCTTGGGATAAAACTGCTCCAAGAGCATAATTAGAAGCATCCGTTGTTAAAACGAAAGGCTTCGTAAAATTTGGATATTGAAGTATGGGAGGTTTCAATAATCGATTTTTTAGGGTATCAAATGCATTTTGGCACTCTTGGCTCCACACAAATGTCTTATTTTTCTTTTGCATGTCGTTTAAACTCTTCGCTATATCAGCGAACCTCGGTATTAAACGCCTGTAGTAGTTACAGAACGCTACAAATCTTCTAACTTCATCTTTATTTGTTGGAACTGGATAATTCTTTATAGCCTTATCTTTGACTGGATCCGTTTTTACCCCCTTGTCAGTAATTAAATGCCCATGGTAAATAACCTCTGGTTTTAAAAAACTGCATTTGTTAGCATTCAGCTTCAAATTGAATCTTCTCAATCTTTGGAATACATTAACTAAATTTTCGTTATGGTGTGCCAAACTGCATCCAATAATGTCATCAACATAAAGAAAAGCTGCTGCATCCAAACCACTCAATGCGATCGTCAACATCCTTTGAAAGCTGTTTGATGAGATCTTTAGCCCAAATGGAAAACGGTTAAATTGAAAGTGACCTTTCACGGTCGAAAAGGCCGTGATTGGACGTGAATCTTCATGTAGATTTATTTGATGGAAGGAGCTAGTCATGTCTAGAGTCGAAAAATATTTCGCTCTACCAAGCTTGTCTAACACATCTTCAATCCTTGTTAATGGAAATTTGTCATTGATGATTTTAGTATTCACTCTCCTAAAATCCACCACTAAACGCTATTTCTTACTATCATCTGCAGACTTTTTCGGTACTACCAATAATGGTGAATTGTAAGGGATAATTGAATGTTCGATTATGTCATCTTCCAACAAGTGCTCAACCTGGTTGTTTATCTCTTCCACTTGTGCATGTGGGAGCCCATTATTCTTAAGATATACAGGCATTGAAGCTGTAGTTTGTATCTCTTGTGTATAAAAGTTATTAACGCTCAACTTTTCGCTCGGTAAATGGAAAATATCTTGACATTCCCTAAATATTTCCACAATAGATTCCCTCGCTTCTGGAACTTCTGCCCCAACATCTAAACTTCCTAACAAAGTGTTTAGCCTTGCACCATCTCTTGATATTTCCCCATTGGTGTGGCATATATAGTCTTCTTTCAACGGATGCGTTTCTTAATCTAAATTATTCATTACTACCACCTTATCTGTAGTATTCAAAAGCTTGACATGAGCTATACCGTGAGATGGTATTAAACAATTGGCCAGAAAACCACCATCTTCCAATTCATTATTCAACACTATGCTTTCCTCGCGTACCTGTACGTCAACAGGAAGGATCATCTCCGTCCTCGCTGGTATTGTTATAATCATCTGACGCACTAACCTAGAGTCCATCGGTAATATAACATCCCTACCATCGATATTAAACGCTATCGTGTAGGTATCAAAATCTATTCTGCACATGTACGTTGTTAAAATATCTCTACCGATTATTCCGTCTGTTAAGATTGGGAATTCATTGTCAACAATGTAAAAATCGTGCTTTATCTGCGCAGCTTCAGTGGCTAATTCTAATCTCGAAGTACCTATGCACTGTATAGCCTCTTGTGTTATCCCCGTTAATCTTGCAGTATCTTTCGCATTAATATTCATAGACTCTTTCATCTTACAAATCGAAATGTCCGCGCTTGTATCAATCAAACATCCTCAATTCCCTCTCACATTCGTGCATTTCAAAGTAATGTAGGCATTGGAATTCGCCGTTAAATTAAATATTCTTAATCTTGGGCCCCCTAGATAACGTCTTCATTTATCCGGCCGTCGGAGTTTCCCTGATAGCCAGTATATGGTTAAGCTCTAAAATTTCCGCTTCTTTCATAATTTGTTCGGTTCCTATCATTCAAGTTATAATTCCTATTTTGGAAGTTGCTATTGTTGCTAAAATTGGTATTACTCCTTTGTGAGTAATTTGGACTGGTGCCAAATCCATTACCTCTGTAGCTTTTGCTCCCGGGCTGATAATTTCGGTTAGCATGACCTCTGCTGCTTTCGTATCTTGTATATTACCGGTTATTGTATCGGTTATCGTATCTGTTATCGTATCTATTATCGTATCTGTTATTGAATCTGTAATTGTTATCGTATCTATTTCTATCTTGAGTTCTATTAACCGGAAACAAGTTCTTACTCTGTAAATTCATGCTCTTTTCTGCTGTCGTACACCTCTGCACAGCTTCACTCAAAGTTGCTGGCATATTCGCCAACAAAAGCGGTCGGTATTCAACTCCTACGCCTTTGACAAAAACATTCAGTGCCATGCTGTCGCTAACCTTATAAATAGCGTCCTTCGTCTCTTAAGACGGGCTCTTCAATGCACCTATTTCAAAAGCACTTAGTTGATCAGAGAGATCAGAATTTTTTTCTCTAAATTCTGCTATGTCAGAGCCCCCTTGCTCTACAGTTCCTAACTCTGTTAAAGCTTGTTGCAATGTTCTGGGGTTCGGATAAGCCGTCTCCAAACCTTCCTTTAACTGAGCGAACGTAGTCAGTTTATTAGAACGACCCAAAATACCGCGCACCTGTGCCGAAAGTTTAAAACTGTAGACGTACTTAATGAATATTTCTCTGTCTTCCTCTCTCAATAAATCATGCAGCAACTCTGACTGCGTATTAAAACCTTCCTAGAACTTATATGAACCCTTAAATACTTGCAGGTTTTTACCTACTATCGATATGTCGAATTGAGCCATATTTGATATATTGACCGTTTGCCGAGTTTCTTCTTTAATAGTAAAATTTTTCAAAATTTCCTCCAGTTCAACACGAAATTAATTAAATAGCAATAAATGTATATTATTTTCTAATTTTGATTCACCAGCTAACGCATTCACCTTATCATTTAAAGACTCTAACCTTTCAAATTTACTATGTACATACTCGGTTGTGAAAGATCTATTCTTCCTTTTCTTTAGATTTGACTTCAATTTATCTAATTCATTTACAATTTCCTCGATTAATTCCATTAATACTTAATGTCTAGTAAAAATATATACATACAAAATATTTCAAATTAAAAAAAAAATCATAAGATGCAAACACCGCTTAAGATATTTTCAAAATTCAACGACAAAAAAACAGTCTGGCAATGCCAACCAAAAATGGGTACCGACTATTTGGTAATAGGTATTTGAATACTCAAATGTAGTTGTACCGACTTTATACACATCTTAATCTGATATTCATTTATCATTCTCTTGCATTTCATTTTTCTTGTTATTTATATATATAAATATATATATATATATATATATATATATATATATATATATATATATATATATATATATATATATATATATATATATATATATATATATATATATATATATATATATATATATATATATATATATATATATATATATATATATATATATATATATATATATATATATATATATATATATATATATATATATATATATATATATATATATATATATATATATATATATATATATATATATATATATATATATATATATATATATATATATATATATATATATATATATATATATATATATATATATATATATATATATATATATATATATATATATATATATATATATATATATATATATATATATATATATATATATATATATATTTATATATATATTTATATATATTTATATTATATATATATAAATAACAAGAAAAATGAAATGCAAGAGAATGATAAATGAATATCAGATTAAGATGTGTATAAAGTCGGTACAACTACATTTGAGTATTCAAATACCTATTACCAAATAGTCGGTACCCATTTTTGGTTGGCATTGCCAGACTGTTTTTTTGTCGTTGAATTTTGAAAATATCTTAAGCGGTGTTTGCATCTTATGATTTTTTTTTTAATTTGAAATATTTTGTATGTATATATTTTTACTAGACATTAAGTATTAATGGAATCAATCGAGGAAATTGTAAATGAATTAGATAAATTGAAGTCAAATCTAAAGAAAAGGAAGAATAGATCTTTCACAACCGAGTATGTACATAGTAAATTTGAAAGGTTAGAGTCTTTAAATGATAAGGTGAATGCGTTAGCTGGTGAATCAAAATTAGAAAATAATATACATTTATTGCTATTTAATTAATTTCGTGTTGAACTGGAGGAAATTTTGAAAAATTTTACTATTAAAGAAGAAACTCGGCAAACGGTCAATATATCAAATATGGCTCAATTCGACATATCGATAGTAGGTAAAAACCTGCAAGTATTTAAGGGTTCATATAAGTTCTAGGAAGGTTTTAATACGCAGTCAGAGTTGCTGCATGATTTATTGAGAGAGGAAGACAGAGAAATATTCATTAAGTACGTCTACAGTTTTAAACTTTCGGCACAGGTGCGCGGTATTTTGGGTCGTTCTAATAAACTGACTACGTTCGCTCAGTTAAAGGAAGGTTTGGAGACGGCTTATCCGAACCCCAGAACATTGCAACAAGCTTTAACAGAGTTAGGAACTGTAGAGCAAGGGGGCTCTGACATAGCAGAATTTAGAGAAAAAAATTCTGATCTCTCTGATCAACTAAGTGCTTTTGAAATAGGTGCATTGAAGAGCCCGTCTTAAGAGACGAAGGACGCTATTTATAAGGTTAGCGACAGCATGGCACTGAATGTTTTTGTCAAAGGCGTAGGAGTTGAATACCGACCGCTTTTGTTGGCGAATATGCCAGCAACTTTGAGTGAAGCTGTGCAGAGGTGTACGACAGCAGAAAAGAGCATGAATTTACAGAGTAAGAACTTGTTTCCGGTTAATAGAACTCAAGATAGAAATAGATACGATAACAATTACAGATTCAATAACAGATACGATAATAGATACGATAACAGATACGATAACCGATACAATAACCGGTAATATACAAGATACGAAAGCAGCAGAGGTCATGCTAACCGAAATTATCAGCCCGGGAGCAAAAGCTACAGAGGTAATGGATTTGGCACCAGTCCAAATTACTCACAAAGGAGTAATACCAATTTTAGCAACAATAGCAACTTCCAAAATAGGAATTATAACTTGAATGATAGGAACCGAACAAATTATGAAAGAAGCGGAAATTTTAGAGCTTTACCATATACTGGCTATCAGGGAAACTCCGACGGCCGGATAAATGAAGACGTTATCTAGGGGGCCCAAGATTAAGAATATTTAATTTAACGGCGAATTCCAATGCCTACATTACTTTGAAATGCACGAATGTGAGAGGGAATTGAGGATGTTTGATTGATACAAGCGCGGACATTTCGATTTGTAAGATGAAAGAGTCTATGAATATTAATGCGAAAGATACTGCAAGATTAACGGGGATAACACAAGAGGCTATACAGTGCATAGGTACTTCGAGATTAGAATTAGCCACTGAAGCTGCGCAGATAAAGCACGATTTTTACATTGTTGACAATGAATTCCCAATCTTAACAGACGGAATAATCGGTAGAGATATTTTAACAACGTACGTGTGCAGAATAGATTTTGATACCTACACGATAGCGTTTAATATCGATGGTAGGGATGTTATATTACCGATGGACTCTAGGTTAGTGCGTCAGATGATTATAACAATACCAGCGAGGACGGAGATGATCCTTCCTGTTGACGTACAGGTACGCGAGGAAAGCATAGTGTTGAATAATGAATTGGAAGATGGTGGTTTTCTGGCCAATTGTTTAATACCATCTCACGGTATAGCTCATGTCAAGCTTTTGAATACTACAGATAAGGTGGTAGTAATGAATAATTTAGATTAAGAAACGCATCCGTTGAAAGAAGACTATATATGCCACACCAATGGGGAAATATCAAGAGATGGTGCAAGGCTAAACACTTTGTTAGGAAGTTTAGATGTTGGCAGAAGTTCCAGAAGCGAGGGAATCTATTGTGGAAATATTTGGGGAATGTCAAGATATTTTCCATTTACCGAGCGAAAAGTTGAGCGTTAATAACTTTTATACACAAGAGATACAAACTACAGCTTCAATACCTGTATATCTTAAGAATAATGGGCTCCCACATGCACAAGTGGAAGAGATAAACAACCAGGTTGAGCACTTGTTAGAAGATGACATAATCGAACATTCAATTATCCCTTACAATTCACCATTATTGGTAGTACCGAAAAAGTCTGCAGATGATAGTAAGAAATAGCGTTTAGTGGTGGATTTTAGGAGAGTGAATACTAAAATCATCAATGACAAATTTCCATTAACAAGGATTGAAGATGTGTTAGACAAGCTTGGTAGAGCGAAATATTTTTCGACTCTAGACATGACTAGCTCCTTCCATCAAATAAATCTACATGAAGATTCACGTCCAATCACGGCCTTTTCGACCGTGAAAGGTCACTTTCAATTTAACCGTTTTCCATTTGGGCTAAAGATCTCATCAAACAGCTTTCAAAGGATGTTGACGATCGCATTGAGTGGTTTGGATGCAGCAGCTTTTCTTTATGTTGATGACATTATTGGATGCAGTTTGGCACACCATAACGAAAATTTAGTTAATGTATTCCAAAGATTGAGAAGATTCAATTTGAAGCTGAATGCTAACAAATGCAGTTTTTTAAAACCAGAGGTTATTTACCATGGGCATTTAATTACTGACAAGGGGGTAAAAACGGATCCAGTCAAAGATAAGGCTATAAAGAATTATCCAGTTCCAACAAATAAAGATGAAGTTAGAAGATTTGTAGCGTTCTGTAACTACTACAGGCGTTTTATACCGAGGTTCGCTGATATAGCGAAGAGTTTAAACGACATGCAAAAGAAAAATAAGACATTTGTGTGGAGCCAAGAGTGCCAAAATGCATTTGATACCCTAAAAAATCGATTATTGAAACCTCCCATACTTCAATATCCAAATTTTACGAAGCCTTTCGTTTTAACAACGGATGCTTCTAATTATGCTCTTGGAGCAGTTTTATCCCAAGGAGAGATTGGTTCTGATTTACAAATTTCGTACGCCAGCACGACTTTGTCTAAGCATGATTTGAATAAACCCGTGATAGAGAAAGAGTTACTTGCCGTTCATTGGGGAATCAATTTCATTAGGCCATATCTTTATGGTAGAATTTTTTTAGTTATCACAGATCATAGACCATTGGTCTCCTTATTTACAGTAACCCATCTTCAAAAATGACTCGCATAAGAATTGATCTATGCGATTACGATTTTGAAATAATTTACAAGAAAGGCAGGATGAATACAAATGCGGACGCTTTGTCACGAATAACCTTGAATAGTGAATCCTTGAGGGCAATGATTCCAAATAGAACTGATGATAGAAAGATACTAGCTATAAAAAGAAGTATGCAGAAGAGACAGTTGATTGTAGATAAGCCTAATATGAACAAAATCCTAATAAAATCTTTGTTTGGAGTTGTACATCGGTAACGGACATATAATATACAAGAAGACTGAGATTTATACCCCAGGAGGATAAAAGAAAGTCGTCGATAGATATAAATAATGATGTTGTTATTGCAAGATGCAGCGATAATCCAAAGAGCAAAAATTTGACTTTGGAGAAGCTGACATCAAAAATGCATAGGTTTGGAAGACGAGAGCTAGCTTTAAACAAGAAAGATGATATATTTAGAACTATGTCCGTGGAAGAATTTAAATCGGTTTTAATAAGATACAAGGAAGAAGAGAAACAGATTTGAAGATATTATTATATGACGAACCAGAAAGGGTAGTTTGCAGAGACAAACAATCAAAATTAATAGCTGAATATCACATGGTGGACACTTGGGTGTCAGAAAGACTACGCTGAAGCTAAAACAGCGTTTTCTGTGGTTTTCTGGCCAATTGTTTAATACCATCTCACGGTATAGCTCATGTCAAGCTTTTGAATACTACAGATAAGGTGGTAGTAATGAATAATTTAGATTAAGAAACGCATCCGTTGAAAGAAGACTATATATGCCACACCAATGGGGAAATATCAAGAGATGGTGCAAGGCTAAACACTTTGTTAGGAAGTTTAGATGTTGGGGCAGAAGTTCCAGAAGCGAGGGAATCTATTGTGGAAATATTTAGGGAATGTCAAGATATTTTCCATTTACCGAGCGAAAAGTTGAGCGTTAATAACTTTTATACACAAGAGATACAAACTACAGCTTCAATGCCTGTATATCTTAAGAATAATGGGCTCCCACATGCACAAGTGGAAGAGATAAACAACCAGGTTGAGCACTTGTTAGAAGATGACATAATCGAACATTCAATTATCCCTTACAATTCACCATTATTGGTAGTACCGAAAAAGTCTGCAGATGATAGTAAGAAATAGCGTTTAGTGGTGGATTTTAGGAGAGTGAATACTAAAATCATCAATGACAAATTTCCATTAACAAGGATTGAAGATGTGTTAGACAAGCTTGGTAGAGCGAAATATTTTTCGACTCTAGACATGACTAGCTCCTTCCATCAAATAAATCTACATGAAGATTCACGTCCAATCACGGCCTTTTCGACCGTGAAAGGTCACTTTCAATTTAACCGTTTTCCATTTGGGCTAAAGATCTCATCAAACAGCTTTCAAAGGATGTTGACGATCGCATTGAGTGGTTTGGATGCAGCAGCTTTTCTTTATGTTGATGACATTATTGGATGCAGTTTGGCACACCATAACGAAAATTTAGTTAATGTATTCCAAAGATTGAGAAGATTCAATTTGAAGCTGAATGCTAACAAATGCAGTTTTTTAAAACCAGAGGTTATTTACCATGGGCATTTAATTACTGACAAGGGGGTAAAAACGGATCCAGTCAAAGATAAGGCTATAAAGAATTATCCAGTTCCAACAAATAAAGATGAAGTTAGAAGATTTGTAGCGTTCTGTAACTACTACAGGCGTTTTATACCGAGGTTCGCTGATATAGCGAAGAGTTTAAACGACATGCAAAAGAAAAATAAGACATTTGTGTGGAGCCAAGAGTGCCAAAATGCATTTGATACCCTAAAAAATCGATTATTGAAACCTCCCATACTTCAATATCCAAATTTTACGAAGCCTTTCGTTTTAACAACGGATGCTTCTAATTATGCTCTTGGAGCAGTTTTATCCCAAGGAGAGATTGGTTCTGATTTACAAATTTCGTACGCCAGCACGACTTTGTCTAAGCATGATTTGAATAAACCCGTGATAGAGAAAGAGTTACTTGCCGTTCATTGGGGAATCAATTTCATTAGGCCATATCTTTATGGTAGAATTTTTTTAGTTATCACAGATCATAGACCATTGGTCTCCTTATTTACAGTAACCCATCTTCAAAAATGACTCGCATAAGAATTGATCTATGCGATTACGATTTTGAAATAATTTACAAGAAAGGCAGGATGAATACAAATGCGGACGCTTTGTCACGAATAACCTTGAATAGTGAATCCTTGAGGGCAATGATTCCAAATAGAACTGATGATAGAAAGATACTAGCTATAAAAAGAAGTATGCAGAAGAGACAGTTGATTGTAGATAAGCCTAATATGAACAAAATCCTAATAAAATCTTTGTTTGGAGTTGTACATCGGTAACGGACATATAATATACAAGAAGACTGAGATTTATACCCCAGGAGGATAAAAGAAAGTCGTCGATAGATATAAATAATGATGTTGTTATTGCAAGATGCAGCGATAATCCAAAGAGCAAAAATTTGACTTTGGAGAAGCTGACATCAAAAATGCATAGGTTTGGAAGACGAGAGCTAGCTTTAAACAAGAAAGATGATATATTTAGAACTATGTCCGTGGAAGAATTTAAATCGGTTTTAATAAGATACAAGGAAGAAGAGAAACAGATTTGAAGATATTATTATATGACGAACCAGAAAGGGTAGTTTGCAGAGACAAACAATCAAAATTAATAGCTGAATATCACATGGTGGACACTTGGGTGTCAGAAAGACTACGCTGAAGCTAAAACAGCGTTTTCTGTGGTTTTCTGGCCAATTGTTTAATACCATCTCACGGTATAGCTCATGTCAAGCTTTTGAATACTACAGATAAGGTGGTAGTAATGAATAATTTAGATTAAGAAACGCATCCGTTGAAAGAAGACTATATATGCCACACCAATGGGGAAATATCAAGAGATGGTGCAAGGCTAAACACTTTGTTAGGAAGTTTAGATGTTGGGGCAGAAGTTCCAGAAGCGAGGGAATCTATTGTGGAAATATTTAGGGAATGTCAAGATATTTTCCATTTACCGAGCGAAAAGTTGAGCGTTAATAACTTTTATACACAAGAGATACAAACTACAGCTTCAATGCCTGTATATCTTAAGAATAATGGGCTCCCACATGCACAAGTGGAAGAGATAAACAACCAGGTTGAGCACTTGTTAGAAGATGACATAATCGAACATTCAATTATCCCTTACAATTCACCATTATTGGTAGTACCGAAAAAGTCTGCAGATGATAGTAAGAAATAGCGTTTAGTGGTGGATTTTAGGAGAGTGAATACTAAAATCATCAATGACAAATTTCCATTAACAAGGATTGAAGATGTGTTAGACAAGCTTGGTAGAGCGAAATATTTTTCGACTCTAGACATGACTAGCTCCTTCCATCAAATAAATCTACATGAAGATTCACGTCCAATCACGGCCTTTTCGACCGTGAAAGGTCACTTTCAATTTAACCGTTTTCCATTTGGGCTAAAGATCTCATCAAACAGCTTTCAAAGGATGTTGACGATCGCATTGAGTGGTTTGGATGCAGCAGCTTTTCTTTATGTTGATGACATTATTGGATGCAGTTTGGCACACCATAACGAAAATTTAGTTAATGTATTCCAAAGATTGAGAAGATTCAATTTGAAGCTGAATGCTAACAAATGCAGTTTTTTAAAACCAGAGGTTATTTACCATGGGCATTTAATTACTGACAAGGGGGTAAAAACGGATCCAGTCAAAGATAAGGCTATAAAGAATTATCCAGTTCCAACAAATAAAGATGAAGTTAGAAGATTTGTAGCGTTCTGTAACTACTACAGGCGTTTTATACCGAGGTTCGCTGATATAGCGAAGAGTTTAAACGACATGCAAAAGAAAAATAAGACATTTGTGTGGAGCCAAGAGTGCCAAAATGCATTTGATACCCTAAAAAATCGATTATTGAAACCTCCCATACTTCAATATCCAAATTTTACGAAGCCTTTCGTTTTAACAACGGATGCTTCTAATTATGCTCTTGGAGCAGTTTTATCCCAAGGAGAGATTGGTTCTGATTTACAAATTTCGTACGCCAGCACGACTTTGTCTAAGCATGATTTGAATAAACCCGTGATAGAGAAAGAGTTACTTGCCGTTCATTGGGGAATCAATTTCATTAGGCCATATCTTTATGGTAGAATTTTTTTAGTTATCACAGATCATAGACCATTGGTCTCCTTATTTACAGTAACCCATCTTCAAAAATGACTCGCATAAGAATTGATCTATGCGATTACGATTTTGATATAATTTACAAGAAAGGCAGGATGAATACAAATGCGGACGCTTTGTCACGAATAACCTTGAATAGTGAATCCTTGAGGGCAATGATTCCAAATAGAACTGATGATAGAAAGATACTAGCTATAAAAAGAAGTATGCAGAAGAGACAGTTGATTGTAGATAAGCCTAATATGAACAAAATCCTAATAAAATCTTTGTTTGGAGTTGTACATCGGTAACGGACATATAATATACAAGAAGACTGAGATTTATACCCCAGGAGGATAAAAGAAAGTCGTCGATAGATATAAATAATGATGTTGTTATTGCAAGATGCAGCGATAATCCAAAGAGCAAAAATTTGACTTTGGAGAAGCTGACATCAAAAATGCATAGGTTTGGAAGACGAGAGCTAGCTTTAAACAAGAAAGATGATATATTTAGAACTATGTCCGTGGAAGAATTTAAATCGGTTTTAATAAGATACAAGGAAGAAGAGAAACAGATTTGAAGATATTATTATATGACGAACCAGAAAGGGTAGTTTGCAGAGACAAACAATCAAAATTAATAGCTGAATATCACATGGTGGACACTTGGGTGTCAGAAAGACTACGCTGAAGCTAAAACAGCGTTTTCTGTGGTTTTCTGGCCAATTGTTTAATACCATCTCACGGTATAGCTCATGTCAAGCTTTTGAATACTACAGATAAGGTGGTAGTAATGAATAATTTAGATTAAGAAACGCATCCGTTGAAAGAAGACTATATATGCCACACCAATGGGGAAATATCAAGAGATGGTGCAAGGCTAAACACTTTGTTAGGAAGTTTAGATGTTGGGGCAGAAGTTCCAGAAGCGAGGGAATCTATTGTGGAAATATTTAGGGAATGTCAAGATATTTTCCATTTACCGAGCGAAAAGTTGAGCGTTAATAACTTTTATACACAAGAGATACAAACTACAGCTTCAATGCCTGTATATCTTAAGAATAATGGGCTCCCACATGCACAAGTGGAAGAGATAAACAACCAGGTTGAGCACTTGTTAGAAGATGACATAATCGAACATTCAATTATCCCTTACAATTCACCATTATTGGTAGTACCGAAAAAGTCTGCAGATGATAGTAAGAAATAGCGTTTAGTGGTGGATTTTAGGAGAGTGAATACTAAAATCATCAATGACAAATTTCCATTAACAAGGATTGAAGATGTGTTAGACAAGCTTGGTAGAGCGAAATATTTTTCGACTCTAGACATGACTAGCTCCTTCCATCAAATAAATCTACATGAAGATTCACGTCCAATCACGGCCTTTTCGACCGTGAAAGGTCACTTTCAATTTAACCGTTTTCCATTTGGGCTAAAGATCTCATCAAACAGCTTTCAAAGGATGTTGACGATCGCATTGAGTGGTTTGGATGCAGCAGCTTTTCTTTATGTTGATGACATTATTGGATGCAGTTTGGCACACCATAACGAAAATTTAGTTAATGTATTCCAAAGATTGAGAAGATTCAATTTGAAGCTGAATGCTAACAAATGCAGTTTTTTAAAACCAGAGGTTATTTACCATGGGCATTTAATTACTGACAAGGGGGTAAAAACGGATCCAGTCAAAGATAAGGCTATAAAGAATTATCCAGTTCCAACAAATAAAGATGAAGTTAGAAGATTTGTAGCGTTCTGTAACTACTACAGGCGTTTTATACCGAGGTTCGCTGATATAGCGAAGAGTTTAAACGACATGCAAAAGAAAAATAAGACATTTGTGTGGAGCCAAGAGTGCCAAAATGCATTTGATACCCTAAAAAATCGATTATTGAAACCTCCCATACTTCAATATCCAAATTTTACGAAGCCTTTCGTTTTAACAACGGATGCTTCTAATTATGCTCTTGGAGCAGTTTTATCCCAAGGAGAGATTGGTTCTGATTTACAAATTTCGTACGCCAGCACGACTTTGTCTAAGCATGATTTGAATAAACCCGTGATAGAGAAAGAGTTACTTGCCGTTCATTGGGGAATCAATTTCATTAGGCCATATCTTTATGGTAGAATTTTTTTAGTTATCACAGATCATAGACCATTGGTCTCCTTATTTACAGTAACCCATCTTCAAAAATGACTCGCATAAGAATTGATCTATGCGATTACGATTTTGATATAATTTACAAGAAAGGCAGGATGAATACAAATGCGGACGCTTTGTCACGAATAACCTTGAATAGTGAATCCTTGAGGGCAATGATTCCAAATAGAACTGATGATAGAAAGATACTAGCTATAAAAAGAAGTATGCAGAAGAGACAGTTGATTGTAGATAAGCCTAATATGAACAAAATCCTAATAAAATCTTTGTTTGGAGTTGTACATCGGTAACGGACATATAATATACAAGAAGACTGAGATTTATACCCCAGGAGGATAAAAGAAAGTCGTCGATAGATATAAATAATGATGTTGTTATTGCAAGATGCAGCGATAATCCAAAGAGCAAAAATTTGACTTTGGAGAAGCTGACATCAAAAATGCATAGGTTTGGAAGACGAGAGCTAGCTTTAAACAAGAAAGATGATATATTTAGAACTATGTCCGTGGAAGAATTTAAATCGGTTTTAATAAGATACAAGGAAGAAGAGAAACAGATTTGAAGATATTATTATATGACGAACCAGAAAGGGTAGTTTGCAGAGACAAACAATCAAAATTAATAGCTGAATATCACATGGTGGACACTTGGGTGTCAGAAAGACTACGCTGAAGCTAAAACAGCGTTTTCTGTGGTTTTCTGGCCAATTGTTTAATACCATCTCACGGTATAGCTCATGTCAAGCTTTTGAATACTACAGATAAGGTGGTAGTAATGAATAATATATATATATATATATATATATATATATATATATATATATATATATATATATATATATATATATATATATATATATATATATATATATATATATATATATATATATATATATATATATAAATATATATATAAATATATATATATATATATATATATATATATATATATATATATATATATATATATATATATATATATATATATATATATATATATATATATATATATATATATATATATATATATAAATAACAAGAAAAATGAAATGCAAGAGAATGATAAATGAATATCAGATTAAGATGTGTATAAAGTCGGTACAACTACATTTGAGTATTCAAATACCTATTACCAAATAGTCGGTACCCATTTTTGGTTGGCATTGCCAGACTGTTTTTTTTGTCGTTGAATTTTGAAAATATCTTAAGCGGTGTTTGCATCTTATGATTTTTTTTTTAATTTGAAATATTTTGTATGTATATATTTTTACTAGACATTAAGTATTAATGGAATCAATCGAGGAAATTGTAAATGAATTAGATAAATTGAAGTCAAATCTAAAGAAAAGGAAGAATAGATCTTTCACAACCGAGTATGTACATAGTAAATTTGAAAGGTTAGAGTCTTTAAATGATAAGGTGAATGCGTTAGCTGGTGAATCAAAATTAGAAAATAATATACATTTATTGCTATTTAATTAATTTCGTGTTGAACTGGAGGAAATTTTGAAAAATTTTACTATTAAAGAAGAAACTCGGCAAACGGTCAATATATCAAATATGGCTCAATTCGACATATCGATAGTAGGTAAAAACCTGCAAGTATTTAAGGGTTCATATAAGTTCTAGGAAGGTTTTAATACGCAGTCAGAGTTGCTGCATGATTTATTGAGAGAGGAAGACAGAGAAATATTCATTAAGTACGTCTACAGTTTTAAACTTTCGGCACAGGTGCGCGGTATTTTGGGTCGTTCTAATAAACTGACTACTTTCGCTCAGTTAAAGGAAGGTTTGGAGACGGCTTATCCGAACCCCAGAACATTGCAACAAGCTTTAACAGAGTTAGGAACTGTAGAGCAAGGGGGCTCTGACATAGCAGAATTTAGAGAAAAAAATTCTGATCTCTCTGATCAACTAAGTGCTTTTGAAATAGGTGCATTGAAGAGCCCGTCTTAAGAGACGAAGGACGCTATTTATAAGGTTAGCGACAGCATGGCACTGAATGTTTTTGTCAAAGGCGTAGGAGTTGAATACCGACCGCTTTTGTTGGCGAATATGCCAGCAACTTTGAGTGAAGCTGTGCAGAGGTGTACGACAGCAGAAAAGAGCATGAATTTACAGAGTAAGAACTTGTTTCCGGTTAATAGAACTCAAGATAGAAATAGATACGATAACAATTACAGATTCAATAACAGATACGATAATAGATACGATAACAGATACGATAACCGATACAATAACCGGTAATATACAAGATACGAAAGCAGCAGAGGTCATGCTAACCGAAATTATCAGCCCGGGAGCAAAAGCTACAGAGGTAATGGATTTGGCACCAGTCCAAATTACTCACAAAGGAGTAATACCAATTTTAGCAACAATAGCAACTTCCAAAATAGGAATTATAACTTGAATGATAGGAACCGAACAAATTATGAAAGAAGCGGAAATTTTAGAGCTTAACCATATACTGGCTATCAGGGAAACTCCGACGGCCGGATAAATGAAGACGTTATCTAGGGGGCCCAAGATTAAGAATATTTAATTTAACGGCGAATTCCAATGCCTACATTACTTTGAAATGCACGAATGTGAGAGGGAATTGAGGATGTTTGATTGATACAAGCGCGGACATTTCGATTTGTAAGATGAAAGAGTCTATGAATATTAATGCGAAAGATACTGCAAGATTAACGGGGATAACACAAGAGGCTATACAGTGCATAGGTACTTCGAGATTAGAATTAGCCACTGAAGCTGCGCAGATAAAGCACGATTTTTACATTGTTGACAATGAATTCCCAATCTTAACAGACGGAATAATCGGTAGAGATATTTTAACAACGTACGTGTGCAGAATAGATTTTGATACCTACACGATAGCGTTTAATATCGATGGTAGGGATGTTATATTACCGATGGACTCTAGGTTAGTGCGTCAGATGATTATAACAATACCAGCGAGGACGGAGATGATCCTTCCTGTTGACGTACAGGTACGCGAGGAAAGCATAGTGTTGAATAATGAATTGGAAGATGGTGGTTTTCTGGCCAATTGTTTAATACCATCTCACGGTATAGCTCATGTCAAGCTTTTGAATACTACAGATAAGGTGGTAGTAATGAATAATTTAGATTAAGAAACGCATCCGTTGAAAGAAGACTATATATGCCACACCAATGGGGAAATATCAAGAGATGGTGCAAGGCTAAACACTTTGTTAGGAAGTTTAGATGTTGGCAGAAGTTCCAGAAGCGAGGGAATCTATTGTGGAAATATTTGGGGAATGTCAAGATATTTTCCATTTACCGAGCGAAAAGTTGAGCGTTAATAACTTTTATACACAAGAGATACAAACTACAGCTTCAATACCTGTATATCTTAAGAATAATGGGCTCCCACATGCACAAGTGGAAGAGATAAACAACCAGGTTGAGCACTTGTTAGAAGATGACATAATCGAACATTCAATTATCCCTTACAATTCACCATTATTGGTAGTACCGAAAAAGTCTGCAGATGATAGTAAGAAATAGCGTTTAGTGGTGGATTTTAGGAGAGTGAATACTAAAATCATCAATGACAAATTTCCATTAACAAGGATTGAAGATGTGTTAGACAAGCTTGGTAGAGCGAAATATTTTTCGACTCTAGACATGACTAGCTCCTTCCATCAAATAAATCTACATGAAGATTCACGTCCAATCACGGCCTTTTCGACCGTGAAAGGTCACTTTCAATTTAACCGTTTTCCATTTGGGCTAAAGATCTCATCAAACAGCTTTCAAAGGATGTTGACGATCGCATTGAGTGGTTTGGATGCAGCAGCTTTTCTTTATGTTGATGACATTATTGGATGCAGTTTGGCACACCATAACGAAAATTTAGTTAATGTATTCCAAAGATTGAGAAGATTCAATTTGAAGCTGAATGCTAACAAATGCAGTTTTTTAAAACCAGAGGAAGGGGGTAAAAACGGATCCAGTCAAAGATAAGGCTATAAAGAATTATCCAGTTCCAACAAATAAAGATGAAGTTAGAAGATTTGTAGCGTTCTGTAACTACTACAGGCGTTTTATACCGAGGTTCGCTGATATAGCGAAGAGTTTAAACGACATGCAAAAGAAAAATAAGACATTTGTGTGGAGCCAAGAGTGCCAAAATGCATTTGATACCCTAAAAAATCGATTATTGAAACCTCCCATACTTCAATATCCAAATTTTACGAAGCCTTTCGTTTTAACAACGGATGCTTCTAATTATGCTCTTGGAGCAGTTTTATCCCAAGGAGAGATTGGTTCTGATTTACAAATTTCGTACGCCAGCACGACTTTGTCTAAGCATGATTTGAATAAACCCGTGATAGAGAAAGAGTTACTTGCCGTTCATTGGGGAATCAATTTCATTAGGCCATATCTTTATGGTAGAATTTTTTTAGTTATCACAGATCATAGACCATTGGTCTCCTTATTTACAGTAACCCATCTTCAAAAATGACTCGCATAAGAATTGATCTATGCGATTACGATTTTGAAATAATTTACAAGAAAGGCAGGATGAATACAAATGCGGACGCTTTGTCACGAATAACCTTGAATAGTGAATCCTTGAGGGCAATGATTCCAAATAGAACTGATGATAGAAAGATACTAGCTATAAAAAGAAGTATGCAGAAGAGACAGTTGATTGTAGATAAGCCTAATATGAACAAAATCCTAATAAAATCTTTGTTTGGAGTTGTACATCGGTAACGGACATATAATATACAAGAAGACTGAGATTTATACCCCAGGAGGATAAAAGAAAGTCGTCGATAGATATAAATAATGATGTTGTTATTGCAAGATGCAGCGATAATCCAAAGAGCAAAAATTTGACTTTGGAGAAGCTGACATCAAAAATGCATAGGTTTGGAAGACGAGAGCTAGCTTTAAACAAGAAAGATGATATATTTAGAACTATGTCCGTGGAAGAATTTAAATCGGTTTTAATAAGATACAAGGAAGAAGAGAAACAGATTTGAAGATATTATTATATGACGAACCAGAAAGGGTAGTTTGCAGAGACAAACAATCAAAATTAATAGCTGAATATCACATGGTGGACACTTGGGTGTCAGAAAGACTACGCTGAAGCTAAAACAGCGTTTTCTGTGGTTTTCTGGCCAATTGTTTAATACCATCTCACGGTATAGCTCATGTCAAGCTTTTGAATACTACAGATAAGGTGGTAGTAATGAATAATTTAGATTAAGAAACGCATCCGTTGAAAGAAGACTATATATGCCACACCAATGGGGAAATATCAAGAGATGGTGCAAGGCTAAACACTTTGTTAGGAAGTTTAGATGTTGGGGCAGAAGTTCCAGAAGCGAGGGAATCTATTGTGGAAATATTTAGGGAATGTCAAGATATTTTCCATTTACCGAGCGAAAAGTTGAGCGTTAATAACTTTTATACACAAGAGATACAAACTACAGCTTCAATGCCTGTATATCTTAAGAATAATGGGCTCCCACATGCACAAGTGGAAGAGATAAACAACCAGGTTGAGCACTTGTTGGAAGATGACATAATCGAACATTCAATTATCCCTTACAATTCACCATTATTGGTAGTACCGAAAAAGTCTGCAGATGATAGTAAGAAATAGCGTTTAGTGGTGGATTTTAGGAGAGTGAATACTAAAATCATCAATGACAAATTTCCATTAACAAGGATTGAAGATGTGTTAGACAAGCTTGGTAGAGCGAAATATTTTTCGACTCTAGACATGACTAGCTCCTTCCATCAAATAAATCTACATGAAGATTCACGTCCAATCACGGCCTTTTCGACCGTGAAAGGTCACTTTCAATTTAACCGTTTTCCATTTGGGCTAAAGATCTCATCAAACAGCTTTCAAAGGATGTTGACGATCGCATTGAGTGGTTTGGATGCAGCAGCTTTTCTTTATGTTGATGACATTATTGGATGCAGTTTGGCACACCATAACGAAAATTTAGTTAATGTATTCCAAAGATTGAGAAGATTCAATTTGAAGCTGAATGCTAACAAATGCAGTTTTTTAAAACCAGAGGTTATTTACCATGGGCATTTAATTACTGACAAGGGGGTAAAAACGGATCCAGTCAAAGATAAGGCTATAAAGAATTATCCAGTTCCAACAAATAAAGATGAAGTTAGAAGATTTGTAGCGTTCTGTAACTACTACAGGCATTTTATACCGAGGTTCGCTGATATAGCGAAGAGTTTAAACGACATGCAAAAGAAAAATAAGACATTTGTGTGGAGCCAAGAGTGCCAAAATGCATTTGATACCCTAAAAAATCGATTATTGAAACCTCCCATACTTCAATATCCAAATTTTACGAAGCCTTTCGTTTTAACAACGGATGCTTCTAATTATGCTCTTGGAGCAGTTTTATCCCAAGGAGAGATTGGTTCTGATTTACAAATTTCGTACGCCAGCACGACTTTGTCTAAGCATGATTTGAATAAACCCGTGATAGAGAAAGAGTTACTTGCCGTTCATTGGGGAATCAATTTCATTAGGCCATATCTTTATGGTAGAATTTTTTTAGTTATCACAGATCATAGACCATTGGTCTCCTTATTTACAGTAACCCATCTTCAAAAATGACTCGCATAAGAATTGATCTATGCGATTACGATTTTGAAATAATTTACAAGAAAGGCAGGATGAATACAAATGCGGACGCTTTGTCACGAATAACCTTGAATAGTGAATCCTTGAGGGCAATGATTCCAAATAGAACTGATGATAGAAAGATACTAGCTATAAAAAGAAGTATGCAGAAGAGACAGTTGATTGTAGATAAGCCTAATATGAACAAAATCCTAATAAAATCTTTGTTTGGAGTTGTACATCGGTAACGGACATATAATATACAAGAAGACTGAGATTTATACCCCAGGAGGATAAAAGAAAGTCGTCGATAGATATAAATAATGATGTTGTTATTGCAAGATGCAGCGATAATCCAAAGAGCAAAAATTTGACTTTGGAGAAGCTGACATCAAAAATGCATAGGTTTGGAAGACGAGAGCTAGCTTTAAACAAGAAAGATGATATATTTAGAACTATGTCCGTGGAAGAATTTAAATCGGTTTTAATAAGATACAAGGAAGAAGAGAAACAGATTTGAAGATATTATTATATGACGAACCAGAAAGGGTAGTTTGCAGAGACAAACAATCAAAATTAATAGCTGAATATCACATGGTGGACACTTGGGTGTCAGAAAGACTACGCTGAAGCTAAAACAGCGTTTTCTGTGGTTTTCTGGCCAATTGTTTAATACCATCTCACGGTATAGCTCATGTCAAGCTTTTGAATACTACAGATAAGGTGGTAGTAATGAATAATTTAGATTAAGAAACGCATCCGTTGAAAGAAGACTATATATGCCACACCAATGGGGAAATATCAAGAGATGGTGCAAGGCTAAACACTTTGTTAGGAAGTTTAGATGTTGGGGCAGAAGTTCCAGAAGCGAGGGAATCTATTGTGGAAATATTTAGGGAATGTCAAGATATTTTCCATTTACCGAGCGAAAAGTTGAGCGTTAATAACTTTTATACACAAGAGATACAAACTACAGCTTCAATGCCTGTATATCTTAAGAATAATGGGCTCCCACATGCACAAGTGGAAGAGATAAACAACCAGGTTGAGCACTTGTTAGAAGATGACATAATCGAACATTCAATTATCCCTTACAATTCACCATTATTGGTAGTACCGAAAAAGTCTGCAGATGATAGTAAGAAATAGCGTTTAGTGGTGGATTTTAGGAGAGTGAATACTAAAATCATCAATGACAAATTTCCATTAACAAGGATTGAAGATGTGTTAGACAAGCTTGGTAGAGCGAAATATTTTTCGACTCTAGACATGACTAGCTCCTTCCATCAAATAAATCTACATGAAGATTCACGTCCAATCACGGCCTTTTCGACCGTGAAAGGTCACTTTCAATTTAACCGTTTTCCATTTGGGCTAAAGATCTCATCAAACAGCTTTCAAAGGATGTTGACGATCGCATTGAGTGGTTTGGATGCAGCAGCTTTTCTTTATGTTGATGACATTATTGGATGCAGTTTGGCACACCATAACGAAAATTTAGTTAATGTATTCCAAAGATTGAGAAGATTCAATTTGAAGCTGAATGCTAACAAATGCAGTTTTTTAAAACCAGAGGTTATTTACCATGGGCATTTAATTACTGACAAGGGGGTAAAAACGGATCCAGTCAAAGATAAGGCTATAAAGAATTATCCAGTTCCAACAAATAAAGATGAAGTTAGAAGATTTGTAGCGTTCTGTAACTACTACAGGCGTTTTATACCGAGGTTCGCTGATATAGCGAAGAGTTTAAACGACATGCAAAAGAAAAATAAGACATTTGTGTGGAGCCAAGAGTGCCAAAATGCATTTGATAACCTAAAAAATCGATTATTGAAACCTCCCATACTTCAATATCCAAATTTTACGAAGCCTTTCGTTTTAACAACGGATGCTTCTAATTATGCTCTTGGAGCAGTTTTATCCCAAGGAGAGATTGGTTCTGATTTACAAATTTCGTACGCCAGCACGACTTTGTCTAAGCATGATTTGAATAAACCCGTGATAGAGAAAGAGTTACTTGCCGTTCATTGGGGAATCAATTTCATTAGGCCATATCTTTATGGTAGAATTTTTTTAGTTATCACAGATCATAGACCATTGGTCTCCTTATTTACAGTAACCCATCTTCAAAAATGACTCGCATAAGAATTGATCTATGCGATTACGATTTTGAAATAATTTACAAGAAAGGCAGGATGAATACAAATGCGGACGCTTTGTCACGAATAACCTTGAATAGTGAATCCTTGAGGGCAATGATTCCAAATAGAACTGATGATAGAAAGATACTAGCTATAAAAAGAAGTATGCAGAAGAGACAGTTGATTGTAGATAAGCCTAATATGAACAAAATCCTAATAAAATCTTTGTTTGGAGTTGTACATCGGTAACGGACATATAATATACAAGAAGACTTAGATTTATACCCCAGGAGGATAAAAGAATGTCGTCGATAGATATAAATAATGATGTTGTTATTGCAAGATGCAGCGATAATCCAAAGAGCAAAAATTTGACTTTGGAGAAGCTGACATCAAAAATGCATAGGTTTGGAAGACGAGAGCTAGCTTTAAACAAGAAAGATGATATATTTAGAACTATGTCCGTGGAAGAATTTAAATCGGTTTTAATAAGATACAAGGAAGAAGAGAAACAGATTTGAAGATATTATTATATGACGAACCAGAAAGGGTAGTTTGCAGAGACAAACAATCAAAATTAATAGCTGAATATCACATGGTATACACTTGGGTGTCAGAAAGACTACGCTGAAGCTAAAACAGCGTTACGTATGGAAAAATATGTGCAAAATGATAAAGAAGTATATACTAAGCTGCTCACAGTGTAAAATAAACAAACAAACCAAACATACTAAAGAACATCTTACTGTAACTGATACTCCGGAAACAAGTTTTGAGGTAGTATCTATAGATACTGTAGGTCAATTGAGATTATCTAACCATTACAGATACATCCTTACGATACAGTACGATTTGTCAAAATTTATTGTGGCGTGTCCTATGGAAACAAAGGATGCGAGAACAATTGCAAAAGTTTTAGTAGAACAATTTATATTAGTTTACGGGACTTTCATGGTTCTGAAATCGGATAGGGGTACCGAGTTTACAAACCAATTTATGTCTGAGGTATGTCCTTTGTTAGATATAGAACAAATATTTAGTGCACTATATCACCACGAAACTTTGGGCTCGTTAGAACGAAATCATAGAATATTTAATGAATTTTTGTTGAATTTTTCCAAGAACGATGAATGGGACACCTGTATTTTGCATTTGCGTATAATACTACACCACATGTCGACACTGGATACTCTCCATATGAGTTAGTATTTGGTAAATTTCCCTACTTGCCTAGTGATGAAATAAGAAATGGAAAGCTATTTTACAACATTGAGGATTATGCCAATGAGTTGAAACAAAGATTCAAATTTTCTCTAGGGAAAACGAGGGAATATTTAGAAAATGCTAAAAAAAAGAGAGTAGTCCAAGAGGAGAACTCAAATTTGTCTGTGGGGGATCTTGTCCTCTTAAGAGTCATGAATAGAAAGAAAAACCATTCACCATATCATAGACCATATACAATAGTCGAGAGAGAAGGGGTTAACTCCTTAATAGATATAGAAGGAAAAGTAAAGAAATACCATAATAATATGTTGAAGAAATGGGATTTAATTTGAAAATTAATAAGATATTTACATTTAGAATAAGTTTATTAAATTTAGTATAAGTTTATTTATACATTAAGATTGTAAAATAATTTTTAATGTAAATAAAACATCTCGACATCTCTCGGCATTTTACAAATAATATGCCTAGGAATTTTTAAATTATCCAAACGTTTAAAGTTCATCTCAATCGATTTCCATTTTGACATAATTTCCTCCGGAACCTTGTTATCCCATTTATTCATTAACCTCCATAACTCACTGAGTAATATGTTTGTAGTTACTATTGAAGGCCCTACTACGCTAAGCGAATCGAATAGTTTTGAAATCTTTCTTGTTCGTTTTATAACTTTCTCGACTACCTCTTATTTGCACTTGAAAGCTAACTCCTCTGACTTTGGGTTCAAACCTATGCCTATATATGTACGTTATAGTATTTCCCTGGTCTGACTTAATGTCACGACTACTAACAATGTTCTTTGCATCAATAGATTCTAGCAATGACATCATTTGAGCAATACTTCTTTAAGGTCATTGCATGTCTTTACAATATTTTCCTTATATTATTGACTGACTGGAAGTCCCCTCCTGTCATTAAATCATCGTATCTTATTGCCTATTATTGATTTGGGAATTGGTTTGCATTTCAATCGCCAATTTTCTGTTAACATTTCACCGCTTAATACGGTGCAGACGACTTCCCGTAAGTGACTTCTTTTAGCGCATATCTCTTCAAACTATCCTGAGAACTCCAACGCCAATAAATCAGATGATATTTTTTATCACTTTCTTTAACCCAAATATGTCTATTAATTTTTTCTACATCTGCCGAAATAACATATGTATGAATACTGAACCGCAGTCAAATACTTAAAAGATCCTTTTGTATATTAAAAATTTGATAAAATAATTCTTATTTTTTTTTTTTTTTGAAAGTTCTGGTATCTTACTGTTTTTGGGTTCGAGGAATTTATTTGTCACTCTTATTTTTACCTAAAACTCTTTCTGGATGGCGCTGTCATACAAATGGTGCTTTTTCTTGTAGTTTTTTTTATAGGAAAAACGGTGCACAAACTGTTTTTATGCTGAAAAATCACCCCTTGCTCTACAGTTCCTAACTCTGTTAAAGCTTGTTGCAATGTTCTGGGGTTCGGATAAGCCGTCTCCAAACCTTCCTTTAACTGAGCGAACGTAGTCAGTTTATTAGAACGACCCAAAATACCGCGCACCTGTGCCGAAAGTTTAAAACTGTAGACGTACTTAATGAATATTTCTCTGTCTTCCTCTCTCAATAAATCATGCAGCAACTCTGACTGCGTATTAAAACCTTCCTAGAACTTATATGAACCCTTAAATACTTGCAGGTTTTTACCTACTATCGATATGTCGAATTGAGCCATATTTGATATATTGACCGTTTGCCGAGTTTCTTCTTTAATAGTAAAATTTTTCAAAATTTCCTCCAGTTCAACACGAAATTAATTAAATAGCAATAAATGTATATTATTTTCTAATTTTGATTCACCAGCTAACGCATTCACCTTATCATTTAAAGACTCTAACCTTTCAAATTTACTATGTACATACTCGGTTGTGAAAGATCTATTCTTGCTTTTCTTTAGATTTGACTTCAATTTATCTAATTCATTTACAATTTCCTCGATTGATTCCATTAATACTTAATGTCTAGTAAAAATATATACCTTAAAACTAAACAATATTTTAGAACTAACCAGCTGTAATTAAGGCTAGGGATGACACAACATAAATAATGAATATACTTCAACAATCGATAACACTACAAAAATGTGCAATGACAACGTCAAGAAACACGTATAAAGTCAATGCCAACTGTTTTTGTAACATTTGTGGCGAATATACGTTTACCAAAAAAATTGTGTCAGGGTTGATTTAACAAGTTTACGAGTATGTTACAACTGTTTTGAGTATTTAAGGTTGTGGGCAAACAAGAAACGGACCCATTTCAAGTATCAAACACCAATGATCTCGCGGGAACCTTCGAATCAGAATGATGATTGTTATTTATTCGTTGTATACATTGCAGGCATTAACCAAACAAACCGGTCTAAATGGACTTATCCTAACTGGTTGTATATTACCTGAACAGTCCTGAACCTTAATGATGATTCAGAGGCACTACAATCTACATTTACTTATACAGAAAATAATCTCGAATTATGAAAAAAGTCTACTTAACTAGGTACTGCAAGTGGATCAGATGACTTCCATTTAGATATTCCCTCTAAACGCCAACCATTTAATCAGAAGGAGGTTAGTGAGAGACCTTGTACTCTCTAAAAAAGCATCTGAAATTAAAGCAAAAAAAGTTGTTAACTCAATAAACTATAATTTCACTACCGTAACATAGAGAAAATCATACTTCCATTATTTTCAGAAGACGATGAGTTTGTTTATAATTCAGATGTTCCTGGGTTTAGTAACGCCGATAGGATGACAGAAGTATGATCTATATGAATGGCAACTAAATTGGGTTCATTGCCGATTGAACATTCAACTAAATCTTAAGAAGAATATTCTACTATTGGTAAATTTTCTTCTAGGTCAACAAGAAGGCTACACAAAACATCCTTGTTTTATTTTTTTATGGGATAGCAGAGCAAGATCGCAACACTGGAGTAAAAAAAACTGGCGAGGGAAGCTGTGGTTCCAGGATAGCTGAATATAGTTAATCAACCACTTGTGCCTACGAGTCGCATCATACTGACACCTCTTCATATCAAGCTAGGGCTTCTGAAACAATTTGTCAAAGCTCTCAACAAGGACTGTTATTGTTTTAAACATATCAGTAGAAGGGTACCAAAATTTGAGTTGTGCGAAACTGAAAGCTGGTGTTTTTAATCAAGATGAAAACTTTAGTAGTTCCATGGCACATATTGAAAGAAAAGCTTTGAATGAATATGTTTGGATAGCACAAAATTTCCTGGAAAACAAAAAGCATATAAACTAATCGGCCCATGTGGATAACATCTTGTCACATTTCGAAAAGCTTGGTTTTTAATATGAGCATTAAGGTGCACTATCTACGAGTACATAGTCAGTTAGATTGTTTCCCCGAAAATCTTGGAGACTGCAGTGAAAAACAAGGTTAACGTTTTCACCAAGAGGAGCGGTTCCAGGGTCACTGGCTGCCCATATGATGGCGGACTATTGCTGGAACATTACAAATCAACCCTCTAAACAAGAAAAGTTATACACATTTTTTTTCGATAAGTTGTAATTAAATATCAATATTTTTGTATTAAAAGTTCTTATTTTTCTTTAAAATCGATTTTTTATAAAATTGTAAACTATAAGTATAGCTGATAGAATAAATCTGACTTATGTATGTAATATCTGAAAACAGTGACCTCAAAACAATTACTTTAACACACTTATTAAATAAATAGAATAGCAGCAAAAACACACATAATCATAGATCTTATTTCTGTATGAAAATCGCGATTTTTATCAATTCAGTTTTCTCAGTTAATTGTTCAAAAAATCAAAAGTTGTTCACCGATTTCAATGAAATAAAGCTCATTTGATTCAAATTCTATTAAACTAAATGCTTTTAGACCAACACTTTAATTTAAATTGCATTATTTTTTTGTGAATTTTTTAAGAACCATTTTTTTTTGTAAATTTATTGTATTTTCATAACTTCAACGATATATCTGAAACTACTGGGCCAAATTACCTGAATATGGTGAACTGTTTTCAAGTTATTTAAATTCTTGTAGTGGAAGTGCCTTAATTTTGTCAGGACGGTATATTGCGTAAAGTCGAGCTAATAGAAAAACCCAAGTGCAGAATTGGATTCCGCGTTCCAAACATTCCAACATTCAGTTCTAAAAAAACAAATATTTGTACCTTGTTCCCTTGAGTAATAGATCAAGTTAATAGATCAGGAATAAATTTTGCCATTTCAAAACGTGGAAGGTTACGTGTTGAAATTTGTTCACACAGCGCGAAGAGGCGAGAATAGGGCGAAAATACTAAAAGGATGCATTGCAATGAATTTTAAAACAGATTTAAACAAAATGTTTCCCTATTAAATTGAGGACGCCAAAATCAGAGTTGAGAATGAGCAAATCATCAAGTCGTTGTACATTATTTCCAGTACGAGAATCAAAAGGCATTATACGAGATGGAGGAAAACTTGAAAAGAGCATTTTGCGATATGAGGCAAAACATCCGATAGTATTGCCTTACAAATGTAAATTGGAGGAATTATTAATTGAAAGTTGCACAATGAACACCTGCATATAGGCCAACAAGGGGTATTGTCAATATTAAGGCAACTATTTTGGCCACTCCGAGGACGACAATTAGTAAAAAAAGCTCGTAAAAAGTGCTACAGTTGCTTCAGGGTGGAACCGAGGAAGCTCCATCAGCTAATGGAAAATTTGCCTGAGGGTCGGATAATAAGAACCCGTCCATTTTTAAACGTTGGAATCGATTTTTCGGGGCCTGTATAGATCCATCACAAGGTAAGAGGGAAAAGGATAGATCAATCACACGTGTGTGATTTTGTTTGTTTTGCCACCAAAGCAGCATTAAAAAGCGGTTGTTTCTGACCTAAATCTGTTGCGTTTATAGGGGCACTGAAGAGGTTTGTGTCAAATAGCCTTAATTAAATTTTGTATTTGTTTGCCGATGAGCAACGTCGATCAATGCTGTGTTCAGCGAAAAAATAAGTGGTTCAATATTCCCGCAAGGTCTCCACATGTGGGAGGATTGTAGGTAGCATGCGTGAAATCAATGAAGAACACTTTTTAGTAACAGACGGAACAATGACGTACGAGGAATTATGAACAGTAATGGCACAAATAGAGGCAGTTTTCTATTCCAAACCATTAACACCATTGTCCGATAACCCACGCAATTTGAATGTCTTGACTCCTGGTCATTTTTTAATGGGAGAACCTTTAAAGGCAATTATGGAGTCTTCTGTACAAATAACGCAGTGGTATTTTAGAAACGATGGTCTTCGGAGTATTTGTCTGAATTACTAAAAGGTTCAAAAGGAACAAGCCATATCCTAACATTAAACCAGGTACGCTGGTTCTTCTTAAAGAAGATAATCTTTCGCAACTAAGCAGGAAGCGGTAGGAGGGTTATCCGAACTGTAGTGGTTTGTGGATGTAAGGGCCAGTATTTGAGAGACAAAAATGTTAATTCACAATATTTGGCCTTTTACCACTCAAGAAAATGGAAATGATGAGTTGCAAAAACCATCTAAACGAGTATTGACACTTAAAAGCAATTAAATGTAAAAGGTATTTAAAAATAAGAATGAATTTCCAGTAATACTTGGCCATAATAAGTACAGTCAGAAGTCCAGTAGAAATAAATAAAATAAAAAATAATGCAAAGGTTTTCTTTCGAGGAAGTAGTTGCAGTAGGCCTAACGAAATCATCGTGGAGCATTGTGGCGCACATAACATGATACAGTACGAAGATGATGCGATGGTTATGTTGGACAAATTCAAGGTGCCGCAATTTTAGCAGGATGCTAAATAGAAACGAACGTACCATGGCTTCCGTGCCAGTAAGAAGGACCAAAAGAGCACCGCTGGCGTTTATTGGTGGTATATACCATATAAGCTCTATCCAGCCGAATCGAAAACAACGACGACAAGGAATAATACTTATTGAAGCAACAGAATAAAGCGATATTTAAAAATATGGAGATGTGTAGCGGTTTATTCTCAGTATTGGTAAAATAAATTAATGCCGTGAAGGACGTGAGGAAATATTTGAAACCATGACAAATGTACTAACGGCCTGGGAGGTTTCGAAGGAACACAGAATGATATGATAGCGGCAAGGAAGCTGTGATTGCCTACAGTGAATCCTGTGTAACTATCCAAGCTGGCATATGTGACAGCAAGGAGCACATCAGAATTTATTCTGTTCAACATACGACTTCTGCTGATAAATGAACTTATATTCAATGCCTACGTAATCAACACGACCCCGTATGTGCCTCATGATGTGTTTCCCGGGGAGATGCAGCTAAATTACGACTACATTTTTATCGACGAAAGAAAGACGATGTTCTACTACCTCAACGAAGTAATCTGGCAGCACTGTCAGAAGATAGAAACTATGATAGTTCCCGAAATTGTCCGTATCTACAGTACTAGGGAAACTAGAAACTGCGAAGTACAACTATCAGCTCCAAATATGTGGATATTTTCGGTTGCGGAAAATATCCCCGCAGAAATCATGTGTACGGGTAAACGACAGCATGTTGTTATTCATTGGAAAGGTTTTATAAAAATGCAGTCAGGTTACCACCTTCAAACGGCAGACACAATTTAATTGGCATATGAAAACTACAGAAGCGACTTGGACTACATCGTTTCTAATAACAACTAATTCATATTGCTACAATTATTGACACACATCAAGTTAAAAAGTGACATCGATGTATTCAAGTTACCCGATTTTCCGAATGCGGACACGATGTTGAGGTTCCCTACTCAACTCGACATTCATCACCTCACGCACTACGTCATCAGTTTCTCATCATGCGTCATTATCATCTTTGTAAGCAACACATTAATATGGATTCTTAGAAAGATGTCCGCCACACATTTACCTGCCTCGCTTAGCATAAGGATTCATTTTATGTACATATATTGTACTTACTAGGAGAATGTACAATTCTAACTTAGTAAACGTAAGATAAGAGTCACAATAAAGTTAATGTACCATCTTTCGACTAAAATATAAATTATTACGGATTTATTTACGTATTTATTATTACGAGTAGAGTATCTTAAAATTATCAGTTGGAATACAAACCCATTTCCATAGTAGAAATGCGCCTTGTGTGTCCAAATGGCAGTCACTCTAAAAATATTAAAAATATAACACACGGGGATATACTTCTTTCTAGTTTTTTTTTCCAAAGAAAAGGGCAGATCATTAATATTATAATTTATGGCCGTATTTGTTTGTGGCGCTCTATTGATGTTCATGTAGGGATACCTACACTGCGTGCATCGTTTGAAAGGATCAAAAAAACTCCGTGTCAATGTATTATCTAGGTTAGACATGTATGTTTGTTTTCTATGTGCAAGCAGATAGTATAATGTAATTTAGGTTAATGTTAATAAATTTTGAAAAATAAAGTAATTCTCTTACAACTCTAAACATGTTCGGTCTCTTTTTCCTCTAGAACCCTGTACAGTCATACTTGCATTTGAAAACGCAATTTAAGAATACTCGCTTTTAAATTCCCATTAGCAAAAACCTATTTTGAAATATTCTTTAAAATATAAAAATATTTTTAGTTTCCAATTGGGTTTACGATCGATCGGACGTGTTAACCTCGCTCTCTTATTGTTTCAAAGTCTTGCTTAACATCTTAAACAGTAGTCATTTCATTAAAATGACTACAATACGTAAAATCTCTACTCAAGGTCCTAGTAAACCAAAAAAGAATTATTTTCTATCACTACAAGCATTTCTTACTCCGATGATGAGGAAGAAACCACTGCCGCGAGTGCTGTTGTTAAAGAATTGATTCCACCTATTAAGGTGTTGGGTCAGATTAATCAATTTTTACATTATTTGCTCCAACTTTAGGGTCATACATTATGCAGACTAAAGAAATGTCTACTGGCGTTAAAATAATTTGTGAAACATCTGCTCTATACAGTGCTGTAATTCATATTTTAAAGCAAACTGAGTGGCAATTTTTTACTCATGACAAAAGGGTTGGAATATAAATCATCTAACGATGTAAAATTCAAGTTAAACTCACGCGGTTTAAAATCCAAAGACGTAAAAGTTGTGAATAAGAAATACGATGGATTTAACGACACAATTTACATAGTTTTGTTTGGTATTTGTTCCATCAATCTTAACGCTCTTAAAAAAGATAACAGCTGTCTTTTTCGCACTATAATTCGATGGGATCACCACAAGAAGTCAAAGAACAGAATAGTGCACTGCAGGAATAGTCAAATGTTCGGCCATGGAGTGAGATGGTGCTCTGTCCGGGCGAAATTTGCTCGATGTGCTGGCAAACACGCAACAGCTGATTGCGAAAGTAAAGCAAATGCGCTACCTGCAATGGAAATCACAAATTGGTCCACCTTATAGGAAAACATTATCGAAATAAGAGAAGACATCAACAACAAACATTCTTCAAGTACCCGGGATTAGCTTTACCGTAATCGTTCTCGTCCATCTGTATAAAGCCACAGTCCCCAGTGTACTACAAATCAATTTTTAAAATGGAAAAACAACTCTACACATCTTTAACACCGATCAAACAAACAAATTTTGATGGAACAAACTACAACTTTTCAAAATCTATGTATTCGCACTAGTGCTGCGAGATCGACCTTAAAACATCGATGTTTTGCATCGATGTCGATAAAACATCGGTAAAAAACATCGATGTGTTAAAATATGTGTTATCATTTGATGATATAAAGGCGAACAAAATATAAAACATGATTAATACTATAGTTATTTTATTTATATATGTACTTACTTATATATTGCTAAAACAAAATTATATAAAAGATTATTGTTCAAGGTTCCAAAACTTTGAGTTGATAGTTTGTAAAAATAGATTTATTTGGAGCTTCTCTCCTGAGATAGAGCTTCTCCTGCTTGAAACAATATTTCCAGCAGCCGAGGACATTCTCTCAGAGGGGACAGAATTGGCTATAACACTGTGCGACAGCCACAATCGGTTTGGGATGAAACCACCGGGGAAAGTTATATCGGTCAAAAAAAGGTCATACGTGTCCCAGCGTTTCGTTGGGTCTCATCTAGGAATCGAGATATATCGATTTGAAGTTAGTAAGTATCGTATAGGGGAATTTGTCACGTGCATCGATTTTCATGATTTATGTCTCATTTTGGTCATAGGTTATGTGACTTTACGTGAAAGTAATAGGACTTGACACTTTTTACCGTTTTGGATTTTTTAAGAATTAAAAAAAAAAAATTTAATTTTTAGGCAAAAATAATTTTTTTTTTCATACATTTATTTATAATTGCGAAACTGTTGCTTAAGTAGGAAAACGGTTTAAGAACAGATTAGAGGAATTGTAATTCTTAATTTTTCTAAATTTGTTTCAGCTAAATCGGACGAGTGGTTCTCGAGTTATGTCAAACAAAAGAGCCTAAAACGTGACAAATTCCCCTATACGATACTTACTAACTTCAAATCGATATATCTCGATTCCTAGATGAGACCCAGCGAAACGCTGGAACACGTATGACTTTTTTTTACCAATATAACTTTCCCCGGCGGTTTCATTCCAAACCGATCACTGACCCTTACCATTTGTCGCAGAGTGTAATAAATAAATATTTTTATACCCGTCTTCATCAACGCTGAGTTTTTAGGCACATATCCCTGTTGCCATGCCTCCAGGGGATTCATGTAGTCTAGACACAGGACTTTTCAAATATGCAGCTAATTCTATCTTTATTTGAGCAGTATCCATATGATAAGTAACCCTGGATCTCTCTTTGGCCTTCCATTTCTCTTGCACCAGTTTGTGATGCTCATCCCAAAAGTTAAAGACTGAAATAATGTACACATTTTTTATAATCGTTTGTCTCTTTATTTTCCTAACTTAGGAGCGAACCAAAAGAGACAACAATACAAGATAGTACAAATTATACAGCACTGGTCACAATCACAGTCAGACAGAAAAACATCGATACAATACATCGATGTCGGTAAAACATCGATGTCGCAGCCCTAATTCGCACAATGTATCTAATAGTTCAGTACTTTAAAGCAAAAATGATTTATTTACAGAGAGTGAAATATCGCAGCTTACTACTTAAATATATTGATATTTTTAAAATGCAAAAACAACTACACATCTTTAACATTGATCACACCAACAACAAAGACAAGGCTCGAAACGAAAGATAAATTTTCCCACCCTTTATATAAATGTTTCCGTTGTGACCGCACTAACCATAGAGGTGGAGGCGTTGCACTCATTATTAATAAATCTCTTAACGTAAGACAGATTTACAGTGTTGGAACCAAATTAATTGAAAATGTTATATTGAAATTATTCATTAATGGTACTGAAATTTTAAAAATTGCTTGCAAATATTTCCCCTGCTTTCGTTTAAATAATTGTTCACGATCCAAATTTAAAAGCGATCTCCGAAAACTTTTGAATATAGGAGGCGATTTTTTATGTGTTGTGATTTAAACAAAAAAGATATGGATTGGGGCTGTGCCAGACCAAATTTCCTGCGAAAATGTATTATCAGACTTAACCCTTCCTTTCTTTTTTCAATTCGTTTTCGTAATAGTACAACACACATTCCGTCAGCTTCGAGAAGCAAATCATCTACAATATATTTTATTTTGAGAAATCTTCCACACTTTATGGATCATACTGCTGCAGAAAATGTCTTAAATTCCGATCATTTGCCCATTCTGTTTTCCATTCATACATCAAATCTATGCAGACTTCAAAAACAAATTTCGGAAAACAAATTTAGAAAATACAAGACACACATTAACAACAGTTTGACGCAAAACCATGTGTTCTCCAACGGAATTACCGACACAAGTGATATTGATGAATGTATTCTCAGCTTCACAAATACTATATTAATACCATTGATAAAAGTACACCCAAAAAGAAGATAGAAAATAATTTTAAAAAGCTTCAATCATAAATTTTAAAATCTATTAAAAAAGAACTCTACTGCAGCGGAAAAGATACCACAATGGAGCGGATAAATAAATTTTCAAGGAATACGAAAAACTGGTTAAATATGAAATATGGTGTTTTAGAAATAATAATTGGAATATAAAACTAAGTTGTTCAACACCCGTTCTAATCCTATTTGGACAATTTCTAAAATACTAAAAAACATAGTTTTAAGCATTCCAGCCATTTTGCATACTAATCGAAGCGTCCCTGTAATTGATTCAAAGTCTAAACTTTTTGCTAAGTATTTTCTATCAAATCATCGTACTGCTGACAATATAAAATGCAAGGTTACAGAGCAGTTAGTGCCCAATACTCTAAATGGATTCCAGAACTCCATAAACTTTATCCCAGATTGTCACGTTCATGTACCTGAAACGAGTAAAAAAACATTTTTAAAAATATAACGACTTAAACATCCTGTGGATTAGACAATATAAAAAAGTCATATTTAAAAAATATGACACATGCAGCTATGTTTCACTTAGCGTCTTCATTTGCTGAGTGTATGCCTTTTCCCCTCAGTTGGGGAAAAACTATAAGTCTGCTTAGAAATATTTTTGAGAAGATATTGAAGGAAAAACTTGGGAATTACGTCGACGAAGCCAAAGTAATACCAGATGAGAAATACGGTTTTATGTCTTCTCATAGCCAATCCATCTAATTAAACGAATTACATAAATCATCAATTTCATTTGTGGCAATCAACGTCTATGGTATTACTCGACGTAGAAAAGGCATTTGTAAATCTTTTTTAGTCCTTTTTGAGGGATTGATCATTCTGTATTTAACTTGATCACGATGTTTCTGGTGTAAATGTTCCTTCTGGTGTCCCCCAAGGATCTGTTTAAGGACCGCTACGTTACATTATTTAAACCTCTGTTTTTCCGCGGCTTAGAACTGCGACTATCCATTTTTCACAGATCATTCTGCAATTTTGTGTTCAGGCCTGCTTTCGCAGGATATTCTTAATACCAAATAATTCAAATGGAAAATAAAAAATATTGCTGCAGAGTCTCAAACTATCTTTTTTACAAAAACAGAAAGCATTGTTTACTCCACAGGTAAATTTAGTTATGCTGCAAAATGAAAAGCAGTGGTCTAACTCGGTTAGGTATCTTGGAGTAATTTTAAACAAACGATTACCTTTCAACGACCATGTCTCGCATGTAATCAGTTAAATTAACTTAGTTACTAAACTGCTGTATCCACTGATTAACCGGAAATCATGGCTAAGCTAACAAAATCAGTTTGCTTAAATCAATTTTTCAATCAATATCATTATATGCGTGTCCAACTTGGGGAATGCGAGTATGTGCCAATACACATATTGGTAAAATTCAGACATGTCAAAACAAAATATTTAAAATCATGCTCAATCCATCAGTACAAAAAAGCTACACGAGTTAATCAACGCTGATATTGTATGATCATGTATATCAAGCGAAAATTATTATATCAAACAGTTATATTCTAGTCCTTAACATCAGATACTAAGCTGGTCTTAGTTTCTTCCTTTTTTTATATACTTATAATTTATTGAAGGTTTTTTTTATCATCTTTTCTTTCTCCTTCTTTTTTCAACCACAATGTGTTAATAAATTCTAAATAAGCGTTAAATAATATAGATGTAAGGTTTTGTTAAGCCATCTCTTGAAAAGTACATAAATGGTGTTGAAAAAGTCGCCCACACCAACGACGAAACGCCGAGTCTACCAAACGGTTTGTGGTTGCTTTACTGCGGTGACTTACTTTTCCTTCCTTCTATGACAAACAACAACAAACCCTGATATTATTAGCTTGTGGAGTAATTTATCTTTCAAAAGTAATAACAACAAATGTTTCTATAAATTGAAACTTTCAAATCATCTACGTACGTGTGTTTGAACGAAAATTATATGTTCTTGTACTGAAAAAACGTCAGTCGGACAAGTCACTCAGTATGGTAGGAATTGTTTCAGTGAGACGCTTGTGTCTCTCTATTCGACAATATTACTTCGCATATATAAAATAAATGCATGCTTCGTATATATAGATCGTTAAACGAGTAGTATAGTATATATTAGGGGTATTCTATTATGACGCACCAAACGATTTTAAAATTTACATGCGCATATACACTGTAATGCGCATGTAAATTTTAAAATCGTTTGGTGCGTGAACTTTTTTGAATGAAATAAAAAACTAAAAACGCAGTTATGATTTTTTTAATGTTTCTCATCGTGTACAGCCATGTAAATTTAAAAAAAAATAATAGAATACCCCTAGTGTATATGCGCATGTAAATTTTAAAATCGTTTGGTGCGTGAACTTTTTTGAATGAAATAAAAAACTAAAAACGCAGTTAACATTTTTTTAATGTTTCTCATCGTGAATGGGCATGTAAAACATAGGTTAAAAAATAGAATACCCCTAGTATATATATACGAGTATATATAGATCGCGCTCGAAGAGAACGGTCGTTAAAAGAACGCCTCTAGGAAATTAATTCTAATAAAATAAAATAAGCAGGGAAAGTTCAAAAAAAACTCAATTGTCGGGAAAATAATTATCTAAAATTGTTTGAATTCATTATAAGTATTAACTTGTAAGGAATTCAAACAGTTTTTTGACAAAATAAAATTTTAAGTTGAACAACAAATACAGTTGTGTAAGAATCAGTGTAACAAAACAACCAAAATAAAAAAGGCACACACACAGCTAAACAAACTCACAGCTTGATGAGCCATCGTCTCGCTCAAGAGTTAGAACAACGCAGACACTCATTCTGCAGTGTAAGTTCGCGGAATGCATACTTCGCGATAAATGCAGATGTAAACAATGGAATGAGAGAGGTGGCGCAATACAACAACAACAATAATAAGAATGAAGGTGGAAGCACAGCGAACATAGAAATAACACAGGAAAACAATGACAAACCATTAAAGGCGGTGCAGACAGACATGGATCGCTACATTACTATAAAGCGTAAATCCAGCCCTGCCAAAGGTAACTCTAACAAAAAAAGTTGCAAAACTGTGAACGGTGAAGATCCACCAACGTCCGTCACGGGTAAGAACCGGTTTGCATTGCTGAGCGAAGAAGAACCTCAATCTTCTTCTTCGGCAAATGCCGCAAATCCAAGGCCGCCCCCAATATACCTACGTGAGAGTAGCTCAAATGAGCTAGTAAATATCATTGCCCAACTTGTTGGTAGTGGTGGCTTTCACATAGGGCCCATAAAGAAAGGGAACATTAACGAGACAAAAATTCAGGCATACACCGAAAACGGCTTTCGCGCTATTTCTAGTTATTTTAACGATAGAAATAAAAAATTTTACACGTATCGTCTAAAGAGTAGTAAGGGTATCGCGTAAATCTTATAAGGCATTGAATCATTTGTAGGACCAGATGAAGTAAAACGAGCACTGGAAAAAGCGAATTTTAACGTTCACTCCGTGGTAAACGTTCTTAACAATAAAAAGGTTCCCCAACCAATGTTCAAGGTCGAACTTCAACCCGACTCGCGGAAACTAAAGAAAAATGAAGATCATCCTATATACAAACTTCAATATTTGTTATATAGAAGAATTAAGGTCGAAGAACCCCACAAAAGAAATGGTCCCGTTCAATGTCAAAATTGTCAAGAGTATGGACACACAAAATCATACTGCACTTAGCCAACCGTTTGTGTTGTATGTGGTGATCTACACCAATCATCTGCCTGCAAAGTAAAATCGCAGAAACAGAAAAAGTGCAGTAATTGCGGGGAACAACATACCGCAAACTACAGGGGTTGTAGGGTTTACAAAGAACTTAAGCATAAACTAGAAGAGAAGCGTAAACTCATTTCTAACCGAAATGCGCCGAATCCTATAATCGACATCCAACAGACTCCAGTTTACTCTAGCGACGGAAACGGTATTACAAACGGTATAACATACGCGAATGTTCTAAGGGCACATACACCTAATGCCCCAGTGCAACAAAATGGTTACTCTGAATCAATGATTCAACAATTGGTACAGAGTATAAACATGTTCATGTCAACTATGCAATCAATGATGCAAGAATTCATGCGAAACCAGAATCAGTTAATTCAAATTCTACTTACCAAAAACTAGGCCCTCTTAAGATATGTACATGGAACGCAAACGGTGTGAACCAACATAGACTCGAGCTGACCGAGTACCTAGATCGGCAGAATGTTGATATAATGCTACTATCAGAAACGCATCTTACAGACAAATACAATTTTCAGATACCTATTTTAGATTTTATGGTAAGGCTCATGGGGGCACTGGTATCCTAATACGAAAACGTATAAAACATGAAGTCGCTGAAGGAGTCTCACAAAACTACCTTCAAGCGACAACAATTCGTATCCAGATTCAAGGTAGTTTTCTTACCATTTCAGCAATATATTTCCCCCCGCGGTTCGCGATATCAGAAGACATACTTTTGATCTTTTTCAATGGTCTCGGTCGCAACTTTATTGCTGCTGGTGACAACAATGTCAAACATACGCACTGGGGATCCCGTTTAGCAAACCCTAGGGGAAACCAGCTGTATAAATGTTTAATGCGACGTCAAAATAAATTAGACTTTATATCTCCCAGTCAACCTACATATTGGCCTTCAGATATTAACAAAAAAACCTGACTTGATAGACTTCGGTATAATAAAAGGAGTTAGTAAATCTAACTTATCTGCTAGTACCTGCACTGACTTATCGTCAGACCACTCGCCAGTTATATTTCTTCTTCACGAAAAGACAGTACTTGTAGACGACCCACTAAGGCTTACTTCGTACACAACTAACTGGTTAAAATACAGGAAGTACATTAGTAGTCATTTAGATTCGAATCATCTAATTTCTAACGCGGAAGAGATCGATAACAACGTATCCAACTTGAACGTGATCCTGGAACAGGCGGCCATTCACGCTACACACAGACAAATAAAAGCGACAAATAGTTTAAATACTTACACTAACCGGGAAATAGAGCACCTTGTAAGTGAAAAAAGGAGGTTCCGTCGCGAATGGCAGCGAAATAGGTCACCAGCGGCTAGACTAAGACTGACTGAAGCTACTAAAAGGTTGCAAAGCGTACTTAGAAATCAAGACAGTAGACAGCATGCTAGTTTCATTGCAAGTTTAACTCCGACTGCTTCAACCAAATTCTCATTATGGAAAACATTAAGAAATACTAGTATGCCCACCGAAACGCAATTTCCAATACGCGACGCAAATGGCAAGTGGGCAATATCAAGAGGAAAAAGCCAATGTTTTTGCAAACCACCTGTCCCACGTATTTCGCCCAAATCCTGTAAGTATCGACCTCCTTCCACCTGATGATAAAATGTCTGCCGTAATTCCATTGTTTACTAACGCAAATGAAGTTCTGAATGTCATTAAAGAAACCGTGAATCCATGTAAAGCACCTGGATATGATCTTATCACGCCCAAAATGATCTTGGAACTTCCTGGCAAAGTTATTTAACTCTAATTTGAGACATGGTTACTTTCCTAAAGTGTGGAAAATTTCTCTGATTCAGATGATTTTAAAGCCAGGAAAGGACAAATCAATACCTTCCTCATACAGGCCGATCAGTTTGCTTCCCTGCTTATCCAAACTATTTGAAAAAGTTCTTTTATCGAAAATAAAACCGTTCCTCGTGTCAAATAACATAATACCAGACCATCAGTTTGGAATACGCGAAGGTCACAGCACTATCGAAGAAGTAAACCGTCTGACCTAAGCAATTAAAAAATCATTTGAACGGCAAGAATATTGCTGCGCCGTATTCCTGGATGTTGCTCAAGCATTTGACAAAGTCTGGCACTTTGGCTTGACCTACAAAATTTGCAAATACTTACCGGCAAATACGCATCGAATTCTTGAGTCTTACTTAGAAAACCGCAATTTCAGAGTCAAATGTGGAAAACACGTCAACAATGACCGCGAAATACTAGCAGGTGTTCCCCAGGGAAGCGTCATGGGGCCTATCCTTTACCTTCTGTTTACCGCAGATATCCCTACCAGCCCAAACGTGCTAACATCCACTTTTGCTGATGATACCGCTATAATGGCCACACATAAAAAGCAGGATATTGCATCTATGAGTCTAGGTGTACATCTCAGACGAGTAGAATCTTGGCTCTCGGACTGGAGAATAAAAGTCAATGAGGCAAAATGCACACAGGTAACTTTTACACTGAATTTTAGCACTTGTCCGACATTGAAACTAAACAATATCCCTTTTTCTCAATCTGATCATGTTTCATACCTTGGAATCCACTTGGATCGCCGACTCACCTGGAGAAGTCATATCGAAGCCAAGAAAACTCAACTGAAATTTAAGGTCCATCAACTTCACTGGCTCCTAAACGCGAACTCAAAACTAAGCCTTGAATATAAGGTCCTGCTATACAACAGTGCAATCAAACCCATCTGGTTATACGATGCCCAGCTATGGGGGAGCAATCTCGACAAAATACAAAGAGTCCAATTGAAGACATTGCGGCATATTGCCCCTTGGTATATGAGGAATGAAAACATCCACCGAGACTTGAAAATACCTCTCGTCAAAGAGGCAATTCAAAAAATCAATATAAAGCACAAAGAGAAGCTCGAACGTCATGATAACATACTTGCTAGACAATTATTGTGCAGTCCAAGCTCTTTAAGACTTCGGAGAAACGAACGCCGTGTTTTCTAATCTGCACTTGTGCTTCATCCGTAACAGTAATCGCGAACACACGCGCCCGAAAGACTGTGTAGAATTATTATTTCTACGTCACGTTCGCTTAAATGCTCTTATACGAGATCTTTAAAACAGTCAATATCAATCGCGGACGAACACTTAAAAAAGACTGTGTAGAATCCTTTATTCTACGTCACGTGGCTTAAATGCTCTCATACGTGATCCTTAAAACAGTCAACACGAAAAACCTACATAACCTAAATTACGTCGTCCACTCTGCTATTCTAGAGTTATCCGTTATACATATGTACATAACTAGAGTTCTTTACTCTACATAATATCGCGAACACTCTGTAAATGACTGTAAGGGTCCTCTGGCCCTTTATCACGAGGTTTAAGCCAAACTAGGTTTAAAATTCTCAGACATGTGATCCATACCAGTTATATACTATTTTGACCAAATTAATTAAAATTCCTGCCAATAAGCAGAGATCCACATTACAAGAAATCCATACTTAAGATCCGTATACTTATTGTTAGGCTCCTTTGGAGCAGATTCAATAATTCAAATAAAGCTTATATAAAAAAAACGAGTAGAGCCCAGGTCGGCAGCACACATAAATGGTAGTAAAAAGTAGCCCACACCAACGACGAAACGCCGCCTCCACCAGACGGTGTTGTGTTTGCTTTACTTCGCTGACATACAGAACCTGATCTTATAAGCTTGTAGAGTAATTCCTCTTTCAAAAGTAATAACAACAAATGATCACAACAAAACCAAAAACTCAATAAATACTTATCGTATATGTTACTTTCATTTTTAAATAAATCAAAAAAATGGAGCATTTGCAAAAATGGATATTAAATATTCGCCTTTATTGCTTTCGCAACAAATATATTTCAATATTCGCATTCGTTAGATCCCTACACATAAAGAAATAATTAGTTGGAAATCGGTTGGATCTTCATTGATTAGGTAGCAAAACAGTAAATTCGGTTACAATCACTAAATGTTTATAGTAGTAAAAGATATTCGGATAGAATTACCATAATATGATAAATATGATCATCGTACTGTTATCAGAACTCATTGATCGGTCATACCAATGAAACACCAAAATGGTATTTATATGCAACAAATGCTGGTAGCATTGCAAACATTTTGTTGCTGTAACCAGTTTTTAATGATAATAACTAAAACTTCATCATAATCTAAAACAGTATGTGTGGCATGTGAATTTTAGATCCGATAATGTTCGGATGCTTGCTATGTTGCACCGATTCTACAGTTCCCATAACTGAAAATTACGAAGCACCAACTATCATTTGGTTGTACTGATGGAATGCTCGAGGTGCATGTAACCCTAACATTCGGTTGGCAACAAAAAAAATCGATTGTGGAAATGAGCCTGTTCCCTCTGTGTAATCATCATCTATTTTCTATTTCACTTACGCTTTCAAATAAAAGCTGCAGCTGTTCCGAAAGGATCGGCGTAAGTAATGTATGTATGTGCAATGTTTAAACAAAATCTTAAAATTTCAAAATAACAAAACTCTGCTCCTTTTAGGAACAGGAGTCACACTTTTGTTTGGTGCTATGTAAAATATCTAAAATAGAAGATAGGCCTTTCAAATTATTTAAGATTTAATTTTTAAGAATTGAGCTTATGGCGTAAATTTTTATATCCGAAAATTTCCGGATGTGTTAATGGCTCTGAACACTCTAATCTCTAATTTAAAAAAAAATTAATTTACTACATGGGCAGTATTCTTCACTTTTGCTCACAAAAAGTGGTTCTAAAGGGTGATCCATCTAGAGGTATTTTTTCAGAAAAAAGAAATATAAAAATTCAAATCAAGTGTGGAATTAGTAACTACTCCTAAGGGTTTCCATTCTGAGGGTCCAATTTTGGATGACTCGTTCGAGCAATTTGGACTTTACGTAACTCCACGAAAAATGTCTAAAGGTGTGATATCACTCGATGGCACCGTCCTGTTGAAACCAAGTGTCGTCAAGATTACGGGCTTCAATTTCAGATAGAATAAAGATCGATATCATGGCGCGATAGCGATCACCATTAACGGTTACGTTCCGGCCATCATCATTTTTGAAAAATATGCACCGATGATTCCACCAGCTTATGAACCACACCAAACCGTGGTTTTCTCTGGTTATAATGGCATCTCTTGAACCTCTTCAGCGCAAATGCGGCAATTTTGTTTTTTGACTTTGCCGTTGAGCCAGAAATGGGCCTCATCACTGAACAAAATGTTGGTCGAAAACATCGGATCTTCCCGTTTCTCGCCGAACGCTCGTTTCCATTACATAGTTGCCAACATTTGAAGGTAATTATTTTGAACATTTGAAGATAATAAGCTGCTTCTTTATTTAAATAGAAGACAAGTTTTTAACAAAAAGGGCAAAGTGACATTGATTTTCGTGGCTGCACACTGCTTTTATCATGATTTCGGTAATTATTTTTAAAAAATAAATGCTTTAAAATGTCCTTACAAATTACCAATAATGATTCCACACTTAATATGAATTTTTATAATTTTTTTTTGTTCTGAAAAAATACTCCTAAATGGATCACCCAATACATCAAACAAATTTAAATTTAATTTTTCGTGGCCGGGATTTCGGTCCGGGAGTTAGATCTGATCAATATTTAAAAAGAAACGTCTTGCAGTATTTCCGTCAATTGGCGTCCGATTTGATCCTGTCTACTACCAGTCCAATTTCATTTTTAAACTTTTCAAATACAAATATTTTCTTGGATGTTCTTTTTATTTTGGTCACTCTTTCATTCATGGCTATTCCTGATATTTGCCATGTTTTAACTGCTTTCTCATATGTAATATGAAGAAGGCAGTCAAAACATTTTATCCATGCATGTAACGTAGACAATCCATATTGGTAGTATTGTTCATTGACAATTCTTTTAAAAATTAATGTGTTGTTCATTTCGGTTGGCTGCGCTCCACATAAAACGCAATTCGTATTAATTTTGTTTTTATTAATTACGTTTAAAACTGCTCCAACTTCGTATCTAGTTTCATTTTTAAATGCACGTTAAGACTTTTATTCCCAGAATTATTAAAATAAGCGTCTAGTGATTCAATTTCGTGTTGTACTTGCTCCTTTACAGAATTTATAACATCAGGATTTTCTTTTGTAAACATTATTTTTATAGGTAGGCATAACCTCCATGATGCGTGTTTGTCGGTTTGCCACAGCACTTTCTCATTTGTTCAAACTAATGAACGAAGTGGAACAAACGATGCAAAAAACGATGAGCTGTTTTGTCCAAAATATTTTGCAGTGGAACCTTTGCTGAAGTTTCTGATGCATGAATGTCGTTCGGAATGAGCCTTTTTCGCTTCTGAAATTAAATAATATGACGGGAAACAATCTTGAGGAACTGAATTTATCACCTTTCTTAACATTTTGTATTGCTTAACAGAGAGATCCAAGCAAACTATTTCTCAACAGATAACTTTGTAATATTCGTCTTTTCTGAAACCCTTCAGCAAAAGCAGAAATTGATGTAACCAATTCATGGATTCAATTCAAAATAAAATTCATGGATTCTTCTTCTTTTTCTACGTTGCGACGATTCTTCATAACACTTGTAGGGCCTGCCTCTATCGCCCCTTAAACTTGATTTCTAATAAAAAATAGTTAATACAGATTTAAAAAATCTTATAGAAACCCATAACGACCTCACAAAACAACTTTTCTTCTCTAAACACTTCAGTATCCTGCCAATCACTCAATTCAAGTTCAAAGCTTATTCTCATCCAGGTGTATGTGGCCCCATAATGGGTAAATTCTAGAAGGAGAAGATAAAGTTTAAAGTTTTTAAAGATAAAGCTTCTTACCGGATTTTTTTTCCTAACTTCATTAAAATGATACGCTAAAACTTGGCTTTATTTTGCTTCATCTCTAACCATATGTTAAAAATATCACGAATTTAACACTAAAAAGAAGATTTACTAAAAAATGTTGTACAGAGCTGTGCAGCTGAGATTTATATACGTTTAAATACATACTTAGTAGGGGCATAAATACTGTAACAACATTGAACACACCAATTTTAATAGTAGAACTGAACATACCCCGTTAATGTCATATGGGTTTTGAAAGCTAACCTCGATAGCGTTAGTCTGTAACGGGATTTTAAAATTGTTTTAACTTTCATCATGGGTTGGTCAGATAATGAGAACCGTATCGCTGTAATAGCGCTTTTCAAGTGTGAAATGAAAAAAAGCGATATTTTCAAAACCCTCCGGCCACTAGGGATTAGCCGCATGCTCGTCTACCGATGCATAAAACTGTTTGAGGCGACTGGAGATGTAAAAGACCGCCACTGGTCGGGCCGCCCACGCTCTGTTCGAACAAAGCATGTCATCAAAGCCGTTAAATCAAGAATTCACAGAAATCCGCTCCGAAAACAGAAAATCATGGTCCGTGAGATGAGTATCACGCAAAAGTCGATGAGTCGAATCATCAAAAAAGACTTGGGGCTTTCGAACGACGTAGCGGACGTTTATTGACTGCAGCTTTAAAAAAATAGGATTGAAAAATGCAAACGTCTTTTGGTGAAGCACGCTAATAACTTACACAGGAAACTTTTGTTCACCAATAAAAAAATTTTTACCGTTCAGGAAGAAATTTAAAAGCAAAATGATAGAGTGTATGCGCGGTCATCTAAGGAAGCATCCGAACTGATCGCAATGGTGGAAAAGGGTCATCACCCAGCTTCAGTCATGGTTTGGTGGGGTGTCTCTTACGATGGGGTCACTGAATTGCATTTCTGCGAACAAGAAGTCAAAACAGCGGCCAAAGTTTACCAAGAAACCATTTTGGAAGCTGTTGTGAAGCCTCTTTACAATTTTCTGTTCCAAAACCAGCCATGGACTTTCCAGCAGGATTCTGCGCAGGCCCATGAGGCTTAAACGTCCCAGGCCTGGCTTCGAAACAATTTGCCAGAGGTAATTTCCTCTAAGGAATGGCCCTCATTTGAACACATTGGATTACTAATTGAGAACAAGGTTAGTAACAAAAGATACCCCAACACTGGATCTCTTAAGACTGCTTTGGTTCGAGCTGTGGCCAATTTTCTAATGGACGAGGTTCGTGCAGCTATTGACGATTGGCCAGTGCGACTTAAGGCGTGTGTAAAGGCAAAAGGCGGGCATTTCGAAAAGTAGATTATTTTTTGGATACAATATACATCAATAAATATATTAAAAAATATTTGGTCCAAAAACATTTAGTCCTTTTTATTTTACAGTGAAAACCATGTAATAGTACCATTTGTTCTACTCATGTATCGTAGTACACTCAATGATGTTTTGATTCAATTCACTGCCGGTTCAAAATATTATTTCATCAAAATCTTTACAGAAGGCTATGGTTAACAGAATTTTATTGAAATAAATCTACCTGCTAGACTTGTTGAACAAATTGTCTGAACTTGTTTAAACAAAAAGATAAACAAAAGTTTTTTAAAATAAATGTACCATCAGGACCTATTTTACAAATTGTGTAAACACGCTGTTAAAATAGAATATTTTTTATTCATATTGCACTGAGAAATGAAAATTTTCTCAGTCTGTCCTAAATATTAAAAAACGCATACAGTTTTTTCAAATTACTCTACAAAAATCACTCCGCTGCTGTCCAAAACATACAACCTCGAGGATTTCGTTAAAAATGGAAGACAGTGAATTTCGAGAGCTTATTAAACATTATTTTTTCGGAAAATCAAACCAAAAAAAGCTTGATAAATAGTATACAGACTCTGCACCATCGATTTCAATTATAACAAATTTGTGTACTGACTTTCGTTGTGGTCGCACAAGAACAAAAGAAGCTGAACGTTCTAGACGGCCAGTTAAGGTCAACACACCCGGAAATGTCGAAAAAATCCACGATATTGTGTTGGCCGTTCGAAGAGTAAAAGTGCGTGAGATTATTGATGCTATTCGCATTTCATATCAAAGTATGGTTTAGATTTTACATGATCAATTGGTTTAAGAAAGCTGTCTGCAAGATGTCTGCTCGTTTGCTTTAAATTTATCATAAACGCTTTCATGTGACAACTACAAAGGATTGTGTGGGGTTTTTTAACCGCAATTTCAATTAGTTTTTGCTGCGTGTTGTAACTATGGATGAAACATGGATGCACTACAACACTCTGGAGACCAAGCAGCAGTCTAAATAATAAGTTTCTCCGGGTGAATCGGCGATTTGACTTTGTCGGCCAATAAGGTGATGGAAACATTTTTTTGGGATGCACGCAGGATAATTCTCACCAATTACCTTAAAAGGTGGGAAAATAACCGGCGAATATTATGCCAACTTTTTGGACCGATTTAACGAGGATTAAAAAAAACGACCACATATGGCCAAGAAAAAGTTTTTTTCATCAAGATAATGCACGGGTATACACGTGTGCAGCCTCAATGGCATCATTGCATGAATTTGGTTATAAATTGTAACCTTATCCGCCATATTCTTCGGATTTAGCCCCCAGTGACTATTTCCTACATCCAAACATAATGGCTTAGTGGAAAGAGATTCAGCAGCAACGACGAAATTATTTGTGTAACAAGTGCCTATTTTATGGACCCGAAAAAAACATATATTTAGGTAGAGATTTAAAAATTGAAGAAAATTAATTCTAATAAAATAAAATAAGCAGGGAAAGTGCAAAAATAAACTTATTTGACGGGAAAATAATTATCAAAAATTGTTTGAACTCATTATAAGTATTGACTTGTAAGGAATTCAAGCAGTTTTTTGACAAAATAAAAAAGTGTAAGTTAAACAACAAATCCAGTTGTGTAAGAATCAGTGAAATAAAACAACAAAAATAAAAAAGGCACACACACAGCTAAACAAACTCACTGCTAGATGAGCCAACGTCTCACTCGAGAGTTAAAACAACGCAGACACTCTTTCTGCAGTGTAAGTTAGCGGAATGCATACTTCGCGATAAATGCAGATGCAAACAATGGAATAAGATGGGTAACGCCACTAAGACAAAAAAATCTCTCACCAGGCAGTGCTAGTAATAACAAAGAAGGTGGAAGCACAGCGAACATAGAAAGAACACAGGAAAACAACGACAAACCATTAACGGCGGTACAGACAGACATGGATCGCTACATTACTATAAAGCGTAAATGCAGACCTGCCAAAGGTAACACTAACAAAAAAAAAACAGTTGCAAAATTGTGAACGGTGAAGAACCACCAACGTCTGTCACGGGTAAGAGCCGGTTTGCATTGCTGAGCGAAGAAGAACCCCAATGTTCTACCTCGGCAAATGACGCAACTCCAAGGCCGCCCCCAATATTCCTACGTGAGAGTGGCTCAAATGAGCTAGTAAATATCATTGCCCAACTTGTTGGTAGTGGTGGCTTTCACATAGTGTCAATAAAGAAAGGGAACATTAACGAGACAAAAATTCAGGCATACACCGAGAACGGCTTTCGCGCTATTTCTAGTTATTTTAACGATAGAAATTACACGTATCGTCTAAAGAGTAGTAAGGGTATCGCGGTAATCTTAAAAGGCATTGAATCATTTGTAGGAACAGATGAAGTAAAACGAGCACTGGAAAAAGAGAATTTTAACGTTTACTCCGTGGTAAACGTTCTTAACAATAAAAAGATTTCCCAAACAATGTTCAACTTCGAACTTCAACCTGACTCGCGGAAACTAAAGAAAAATGAAGTTCATCCTATATACAAACTTCAATATTTGTTATATAGAAGAATTACGGTCGAAGAACCCCACAAATGAAATGGTCCCGTTCAATGCGAAAACTGTCAAGAGTATGGACACACAAAATCATACTGCACTTTGCCAACCGTTTGTGTTGTATGTGGTGATCTACACCAATCATCCATCTGCAAAGTCAAATCGCAGGAACAGAAGAAGTGCAGGAACGAAAGCCGTTTTCGGTGTATGCCTTTCTTTATTGACACTATGCGAAAGCCACCACTACCAACAAGTTGGGCAATGATATTTACTAGCTCATTTGAGCCACTTTCACGTAGAAATATTGGGGGCGGCCTTGGAGTTGCGGCATTTGCCGAGGTAGAAGATTGGGGTTCTTCTTCGCTCAGCATTGCAAACCGGTTCTTACCCGTGACAGACGTTGGTGGTTCTTCACCGTTCACAATTTTGCAATTTTTTTGTTAGTGTTACCTTTGGCAGGTCTGCATTTACGCTTTATAGTAATGTAGCGATCCATGCCTGTCTGTACCGCCTTTAATGGTTTGTCGTTGTTTTCCTGTGTTTTTCTATGTTCGCTGTGCTTCCACCTTCTTTGTTATTACTAGCACTGCCTGGTGAGAGATTTAGTGGCGTTACCTCTCTCATTCCATTGTTTGCATCTGCATTTATCGCGAAGTATGCATTCCGCAAACTTACACTGCAGAAAGAGTGTCTGCGTTGTTTTAATTAACTCTTGAGTGAGACGATGGCTCATCAAGCTGTAAGTTTGTTTAGCTGTGTATGTGCCTTTTTAATTTTGGTTGTTTTGTTTCACTGATTTTTACACAACTGGATTTGTTGTTTAACTTAAATTTTTTTATTTTGTCAAAAAACTGCTTGAATTCCTTACAAGTTAATACTTATAATGAATTCAAACAATTTTTGATAAATAATTTCCCGGCAATTAAGTTTATTTTTGCACTTTCCCTGCTTATTTTATTTTATTAGAATTAATTTTCTTCAATTTTTGTATCTCTACCCAAATATATGATTTTTTTCGGGTCCATAAAATAGGCACTTGTTACACAAAAAATTTCGTCGTTGCTGCTAAATCTCTTTCCACTCAGCCATTATGTTTGGAAGTAGGAAATAGTCACTGTGGGCTAACTCCGAAGAATATGGCGGATAAGGTTACAATTGATAACCAAATTCTACTTTTCGAAATGCCCGCCTTTTGCCTTTACACACGCCATTGAGGCTGTACACGTGTATACCCGTGCATTATCTTGATGAAAAAAACTTTTTCTTAGCCATATGTGGTCGTTTTTTTAATCCTCGTTAAATAAGTCCAAAAAGTTGGCATAATATTCGCCGGTTATTTTTCCCCCTTTTTAAGGTAATTGGTGAGAATTATCCTGCGTGTGTCTCAAAAAAATGTTTCCATCACCTTATTGGCCTACAAAGCCACATCAGCCTTCTTCGCCAATTCACCCGGAGAAACTTATTATTTAGACTGCTGCTTGGTCTCCAGAGTGTTGTTGTGCATCCATGTTTCATCCATAGTTACAACACGTTACAAAACCCCACACAATCCTTTGTAGTTGTCACATGAAAGCGTTTATGATAAATTTAAAGCAAACGAGCAGTCATCTTGCAGACAGCTTTCTTAACCCAACCGATCATGTAAAATCCAAACCATACTTCGATATGAAATGCAAATAGCATCAACAATCTCGCGCACTTTTACTCTTCGATCGGCCAACACAATATCGTGGATTTTTTATCGTGGACGTCTAGAACGTTCAGCTTCTTTTGTTCTTGTACGACCACAACGAAAGTCAGTACACAAATTTGTTATAATTGAAATCGATGGTGCAGAGTCGGCATACTATTTATCAAGCTTTTTTTGGTTTGATTTTCCGAAAAAAATAATGTTTAATAAGCTCTCGAAATTCACTGTCTTCCATTTATAACGAAATCCTCGAGGTTGTATGTTTTGGACAGCTGCTAAACACAAACTTAATGACGGAACTCTCTTAAAATTTGACAGTAGTGTGTTAACAGATGATAATTGATGGGAGGTGTGTTGAATTTCATATAACTACGAGGGAAGTTGGAAAAGTCACGCAGTGTTTAATTGCTATAAAACTCGCGTTATTGTTTTGTGTCTAAATAATTGCAGCGGAGTGATTTTTGTAGAGTAATTTGAATAAACTGTATGCGTTTTTTAATATTTAGGACAATCTGAGAAAATTTTCATTTCTCAGTGCAATATGAATAAAAAATATTCTATTTTAACAGCATGTTCACACAATTTGTTAAAAAGCTCCTGATGGTACATTTATTTTAAAAAACTTTTGTTTATCTTTTTTTTTAAACAAGTTCAGACAATTTGTTCAACAAGTCTAGCAGGTAGATTTATTTCAATAAAATTCTGTTAACCATAGCCTTTTGTAAAGCTTTTGATGAAATAATATTTTGAACCGGCAGTGAATTGTATCAAAACATCATTGAGTGTACTACGATACCTACTGGTCGTCATGAGTAGAACAAATGGTACTATTACATGTTTTTCACCAGTGTAGAGAAACCCAAAATCATTTAATTAGCAAATAAAGGTATGACCTAGGATTGCATTGCAAAAAATCGATTAATAGCCTTATTTTGGCCTTTTTCTTCATGAAATTTTAGCAATTTTACACAATTTGTATACCATTCAACGATAGTTAGATGGTACTTATATATTAAAATTTTTAGCACACATTAAATCTACTAATTAGAAAATAAGGGGATAACCTAAGATTACATAGCCGAGGCAAAATATCGTCGTTTTTTTAAATATATTTAAAGTCGTCTTCCGATTTTTTAAAGAAGAAAGTCGATTAATGGAGGTCTGTTAATACCTTAAAAAAGGGCATAGTTGCTAGACGATTTGGTTCTTGTGACCACAAATTATTGAATACACATACTCGTATGTTAATACCTTAAAAAAGGGCATAGTTGCTAGACGATTTGGTTCTTGGTTCATTATTGAATACACATATGTGTGCAAGTACATATTATATATGGACATACGTTTGTTTATTCAATTTAAGGAAACATTGCTACCAATATAAATATTATTTTATTATTAAGTCTCAGTTATGATAAGGTACGGGCGCATATGCCGAAGAGATAAAAAACGATTTTTTTTGCGCTTTTGTAAGTCTGATGTATATGAGATTCTGCCATGCCGAAATCAACAACGTTTTTACTTTGCTTGTTTTAATTTCTCAAATAAATATATGTATGCATCATCAAGACCAGACCCCACTGTCACTTCGCAAGTAAAGCGCAAAAAAACTTTAAAACTACTACTCTGATTCGTAGAACAATGTATTAAAAGTAATTGCCATTATTGACCATGATAATCCTGCTCCTATTCTATTTTTTGAGGTATTTAGTGCGTCCCAAACTAACAATACCCATTTTACATATTTTCCGCCCACAACGAATCACTATTCACAATTTTGAGCAAGGTATATTCAGTCCCTTAAAGCGAAGCCGATTTCGCCCATTCACAATCCTAAACAGCTTATCAACATAAGCCATTGCAAATTATCAGGATCCTTTGTTGGTTTGTTTGGCCGATATGGTGCTTTCAACAGACACACTGATATGGCGATATCGTCTTAGATCGCGATAAGGATTTCGTAGTGTTGCAAACAAATTTAATATACCATCCACCTTGAGGGGAGTGTTTAAGAAAATCATGAAAACATTTTAAATGGTAAAAAAAAACTAAATTTGGGCGTAGCGACTATAAAATCTAAATGTGCAGAAAAACTAAATATAACAATGGTATGGATCCCTTGAACAGATTCTAAATATACCATGATTTTTAAAACAATGTCACAGTTGTATTTTTGAGCAATTTTTGCTATGATATTGCATATTTGCATTTATTACGCATTTGGCAATATTTAAATGTATAACATATTTCGTCACCAAATGAAGTCAAATTTTAATAAATTACTCTATATTTAACCTTTAATGTCATTTCCACCCTCCCGTATGTCCATGTGGATGTCGTAAAAAAATCGTCATAAGGTCGAGTTTTAAACTGGTTCAATTGTAAATGGTGTTCTAGGGCGGTTGTAACTAAAATCGGGAGGGACATTTGCACTAGGGCCATACAAACACTGGATCGATACATACCAATTTGATCTAAGATGGTCACTACTTGATCGTTATGATCTTTGCCAAATTTTAACAACATGCAACCGGCTAAACATATGTTAGCGACCATATTAAGATCGTCTACCGTCCTTGGTTTTAAAAAACATACTTCTGCCAAATTTAATTAACAACAATCGCGATTTGTTGTTTGATTGCATGCTTTAGATCAGTGACGGCCAACACACATACTATCACATTTATGCATTTGTGGGAAGCAGCATAAAACGAACGACGTGCACTAGTTTTACACTCAAAAATTTTTGATTCGTCGAAAATAAAAGACTTTTTTTTTTGTTATTATTTTTATTTTTTATTCGAACTTTTTTTATACATATTACATTTTACACTCAAAAATTGTTGATTTGTCGAAAATAAAAGCCCTTTTTTTTAATTATTTTTATTTTTTCATTCGAACTTTTTTATATACATTTTAAATTTTTTTATTAATTATGATAATTGATATACACTAATTACTCGTTATTACCTGAACGATTAGTTAACTCATCCAAATCGATGTTTCCTCTGTATTCCTTGATGCGCAATAGGTTGGCTGTGTGTTGGTCGGATAACTTATTACGTAGCTTACTCAAAATGATTTTTAGGCTGGAAAATGCCACCTCGCAATTATATGTGGTGCCAAACATTGAGTATAGCTTGTACATTTCATTTTTAAGGGTAGGATATTTATTGTCGTCGATGTGCATCCAAAACTTTTCTCCAGTTTCTAGAGAAACTTCTAAATCATCCTGTAATTGCTTTAGCTCTTCGTGTAATGTGACGTCCTGCTCTTCTATTTTGCAAATAAGTGGATAATTGTGCAATTCTATTAACTTTTCAATACATTTTATATCCTGAAATCTACCTGTATAGTTCTCCTTTATAGATTCGAGGATTTCGGCATATTTTTGAATTTTAACAAAACTATTGATGTTTAATTCGGAAAAGGTAATTGATGTTTTTTTTAGGTTGACTATGTTATTGTTTTTGAGTTGGTGGATTAATAAATTCAATTTTCTGTAAAAATTGTGTATTATTGTATGTAATTGAAAAATTTGTATATTTTTACCTTGAAGAGTTAAATTAAGATCATTTAATATTTCAGTTATGTCGCATAAAAACGCTAAATCTAATTGAAAATCGTTATCTTCCAGAGATGAAATCAGCAATTCGGTGTCCGTTTTTGGGATGGTTTTGAAAAATGCGATTATTTCTTTTCTTAAATTAAAGAGTCGTTCCAAGCTTTTGCCTCGACTAAGCCAACGCACCTCTGTGTATAACAGAATATCACCATACTCCGCGTTGAGATTTTCCAGAAAATTTTTAAATTTTCGGTGAGTAAGTGCATTGTGCCCACCTCTAATTTTATTTATAATTTTGACAGCAATGTTCATTGTATTTGTCATAGATAATTCTTTAGAGAAAAGAGCTTGTTGGTGAATTACACAATGGAAAGCTGGGCAATTGATTCCATTTTTCTTCAAAATACCCAAAAGGCCTTTGTGTTTTCCTCTCATCACTTGTGCTCCATCTGTACATATTGAACTTAATTTTCTTTTATCCACTATTGAAAAAACATAAGTCTCTATGGCGTCATACAAATCTTGTCCAGTTACATTACCATGAAGAGAAACTAGTTCTAAGACTTCATCAAAACAGGTTAAACTTTTATCAACTGTTTTGATGCAAATAATAAGCTGGCAAATATTATTAATGTCTGTACTTTCGTCAAGAGATATTGAAAAATATTTACAATTTGTCAGTCGAGTTCTAGCTGCAGAATAGATAAATTTACTAAGCTCTTCTGTCCTACGTGAGACTGTTTGACGAGACAAAGGAATGTTTTGACAAAGTTGCAAAGCTACTTTACAGTTTTCACCGAAACAGTTCAATACATCTGATGTTAAACTTTTAAAGAAAATTCCATCCTCAAATGGGCGACATTGCTTTGCCAAAGCCAAAGCAACTGCAAACGATGCCTTTTTTAAAGGCAATGAAACATTTTCTAATATAGGTGGACAACTGTTATTTTGAATATTTTTTAAAGGCAATGAAACATTTTCTAATATAGGTGGACAACTGTTATTTTGAATATTAGTTTCATCAAAGATAAATTTTAAAAAAAACTCAGCTTTTAATTCTAGAAGTTTTAATGTTCGACCAGCCTCACTTAGCTCATCGTAATTACAATGGCAAGAACAGTAATGCCTTCTTAAATTAAACAATGTTTTCTGCCTTATAATGCGATAACAAATAACGCATTGCGCATCGCCATTCATGTTCTCTATAAAAAAAAACATATTTTCCCATTGTTCATTAAACATTTTCAAAAACTTGCGCGGCGTCGTCTTACTTCAACAAGTGCAGGACAGCAACTGATTTTCATTTGATTTTGATTTGAGTGTTTATACAAGTGCCGAACAGCAACTGATTTAAATTACTTCGACGCAATGACAACGAAGCACAGCCGAACGAAGCCATACAAAGAAGTTTTTTGTATACATGTGCAGCGTCGCAGTAGCAGCATATTTTTGCCTATACTCGCGAGTATAGGATTTCTAATATTGGCCGTCACTGCTCTAGTTTGATCCACCTCATTTGGAGCCAGTTTACCGGTTTTCCCGCGGTATTGGTTTTGCGATTGCAAACGTTATTTTCCAAAGATTTTGTAGAGAAAAATCAAAATGGGTCATTTTAACCACTCGAAACTGTTCCTTTCTTTTGCATGTTGCGATTATATTTATCCAATCACTTGGCGAATAAATGTGCTGAATTTTTTTTGCGTTTGACTCAATAACGGCGAAATCGGCGTCATTTGGTAAGTAGGTATGTCCGCTTACTAAAAATTTCATTTCAATCGACTTAGCTTTTATATCAGTACTTTGAACTAATTTCAGTAAACTTAAGACAGTTTTGATATTTCTATTTTGTCCAATACATGAGTCAGACCACAAAACAATCCGATCGTGTGTATCAGCAAACATTTTTATGTATTTGACCAAACAAGATGCGATTTCTTGTGAGCCTCGTGATCCCTCAGTTTCTGGCCAAACAAACATGTCTCTAGCACTGTTTTGAAACTCATGGAATCCTAAGTTATATACGTACAAATTACGTTTGTAATAAGCACTTGATGTGTTTAACTTGGGAAAAGCTAAGGCTTTTTGCAAATCGAAACAAAACACATAAGTGCTTTCGGAAGCAGTTAGCTTATCCGCTGTCATTTGGCTTCGGGCTGTTTGAGCTTTTAATAAGTGGCACTCCTTTTCTTGTATTGTGATAATATTGTCAGCCGATGACTTAATTCTCATTTCTAGTAAATCGCACAATTGACAAGTATCTTTGGATGGGTGTTTGAAATGCAAGTTGAATTTCGTAGAAAAAATATGGTAGTAAAATTTTTCTTTTACAGGTTCAAGACTGTCCGACTTACACTTCTCAACATAAAGGTCGTACATTTTTCTTATATTTAAGTTGGAATTTAAATACTTGCGCTGCGGATTATGCGATCTGCTGTAATGGCTAGTATAAGCCGGAAATGAGTTTATATGATTAATGATGGGTGTGTCATCAATTTTATTAGTTCGAATGTGTTTTCCCCGCTGGTCTATTAATTCCGAAACCTGATTTTTTTGACTGCAATTAAAAAGTCGTTTGTTGCTTATGTGGTATGTGTCCAAAAAATACTTTTTGCAGACAGTAATGTCGCCTTGGTCTGGTATTCGAATAGAATACGAAAAAGTATGATTTCTCGGCTTTGGATTATCATTTCTTGGACGCCGTCTTTCAACTATTTTCGACGCAACGCAACCTCTAATAAAAATATTTTGTTGTGTATGGGAGTTTAAGTTAAAAAAGGATGTAAACGCCGCTTTTCTTTGGTCAACTGTAATTTTGGAATTACAGTTACGTTTGCATCGACAAACTACATCCGCAAATGTTTTTGCTGATACAATAGAGCCTGAGCTATTTGTGTATTTCAAACCTTTGATTCGACGAAACTTTCTTACATTTTTTCGCCATTCAATACTATTTCGTCGTCGCTTTTGCCCAACTGAGATCGTTGTCAGTTCATCATCATTATTCGACGATGAATCCGAGGATATAATTCTTCTCACTCGCCTTTTTGAGACACGTTGAAAGCCAACTGATGAAAAATCGGAATCACCACTTTCGACATTGACCTCATTGTTGTTGTTGTCGTCCATTCTTGGCACTATTTAGCTATAAATAGTAAACTTTAATAATTATAATATTTAAAAAAATACTCTTCAACTTTACTTACTTAATATGCGCAGGTCAAATAATTAAAATATTTTTACGAAATCTTTTTCAAATTTTTTTTAGCAGGAAGGTTGTAACTTACGACGAAGGTTACTCACTCACTGCACTTACTAAATTAGAAACTCTTCTAACCACAACGAAATCATAACAGCGATCAATGGTCGAATTCATATGTAATAAAGCATAAAGTTGGATTACAGTTACGCCTCCGATTGCTGCTCTCATGCAGCAATAAACTAAGTACAACAACAATTTAAAGAACACAAAAAATTGGCAGGTAGCGAAAGCTCGAAGAGAGGCAAGAAATAGAAAAAAATAAGAGTGATTAAAAGCAAAGTTAACAAGTGATTAATGCAATATAAATGCAAGCGTGGACTTATTCCCTTTTTCCACTGAAAATAAAAATTTTGTGTTTCGTACAAAAAAATGTTTTGTCTTTAAAAGGGGGTTTCCGTTGAAATTTGAAAACAAAATTTTTACCATACATTGTTAGTCATGAAAGGAAGTGTATCCACGCTAAATCTCAAAAACGCCAAAAATGGACTCATTCCCTTTATCCACTGAACGACTCATATGTAAGTAATTTGTTTTTATTGAGAAAAATTATCATTAAAAGGAAACCTTTATACTCGATGAAATATAATACTTAATATAAAAATGTTTTTTTTCATATATGTATTATGTAATTTTATTTGATTTATTTGTTTACAAATGTATAAAGTAAATATAAAAATTATTAAACTTTGATGCACTAAGGAAATATATATATATATATATATATATATATATATATATATATATATATATATATATATATATATATATATATATATATATATATATATATATATATATATATATATATATATATATATATATATATATATATATATATATATATATATATATATATATATATATATATATATATATATATATATATATATATATATATATATATATATATATATATATATATATATATATATATATATATATATATATATATATATATATATATATATATATATATATATATATATATATATATATATATATATATATATATATATATATATATATATATATATATATATATATATATATATATATATATATATATATATATATATATATATATATATATATATATATATATATATATATATATATATATATATATATATATATATATATATATATATATATATATATATATATATATATATATATATATATATATATATATATATATTTGGCGAATTAAATGTTTTGGAATATGAGTATGTTTTTGACATAAATGGAATGAATCTATATCCCGATGTTGACCCATACAAAAGTACAATGTTTTGTTTTTCGCATGCAATATCATCAAATATAAATATTGAATTAGGGTTGGATTTTTAAGGTTCAATAACATTTTGTATATGTATAATATCCCATTCCTTTTATAGGTGTAACAAGCTGTTTAAGATACTCATATTTCGGTTGATATAACGATTTTGAGTATAGATAAATATTTTTAAATTTCAATCCTTTCAACTTTCAATAAGACTAAGCATAACATTTGTCTTTCCACAATTAGAAGGGCCCACAATGAGAGCTCTTATGGAATTAGGTAAAAGAGAACTGTGCTTTGTTTTAAGATTATTTTGATGCGTGAAATCTAAATTTCTCACGTTAATATTCGTATCTTTGCTTTACTAGACGCATTTTAACTACTGATTGTTAACTATTATATCAATTCAATTTATATCGAATCATTTCAGAAAAGATATAAAATGATTGTCTATCATAAAAAGGTTGCTAATAGCAAAAGAGTAGTTCAAGGGAGTGGGTTGATGAATAACGTAATTCAGAATTTACCTTTTGAATTACATTTACGTGGAGATCAATTTTGCGGCACCAGAACAAAGTTAGAAAAAAGACTTGAAAGGGGTGATAAGGGTATAAATATTTTGGATGAGGCATGTAAAGCTCATGATATTGCATAAACACACCTCAAAGATATACACAAACGACATCAAGCTGACAAAGAACTAGCGGAAAGACCTTGGGTAAGAGTAAAGGCTAAAGATAGTAGAAAAGATAAACGCATTTTTAGTTACAAACGCTATGAAGACTAAAGTAAAACTTGGCATGGGAATAGAGAAGAGAAAACCTAAAACAAAATGCCAGAAAAATATATATAATACTGCAGTTTAAATTGCAACTGTAGTCCTAAAGAAAGAAAAACTACATGATATCGACAGTGCCATTAGCATTGATCAAATGGCAATTAGAAAATCGTATAAAGGTAGAAAATCTCAGTATACCTAGAGTAATTCGTGTGCCAAAAGTTGGTGGATTTCTACCTCTTATACCTACAATGTCAGCTCTTGGTGCATTGGGAGCTTTAACTTCGGGTGCATCTTCCATCGCAAAAGCAATTAAGACCGCTAAAAATGCAAAACAACAATTTTAAGAAATTGTTCGACACAACAAGCCAATGGAGGATATAGCCATGGGAAAAGGACTTTATCAAAAACAATTCGGGAATGGGAATCACATACAACAAGAAATTATCAAAAATCTAATGAAGCAGCTACCAAAAAGACCTCTGACTGACATCGATATAAGAGAATTTGAAAAAAATTATTTACCATATTTTAGAGGATTCTATATGAGGGGCAAACTTCCGAAAACACCTAGACGCAAAGAATGCGGAATAGTTAATTTGGACTTATAGTAGTTATGGTACACATTGGGTAGCATACAACAAAAATAAAAATAATATTGAGTACTGTGATAGTTTTGGAAACCTTCAGCCGCCTCTCGAAATTTTATTATATTAAGGAGATAATATTAAATATAATTATAAGAGGGAGCAAAATTTTAAATCATTAAATTGTGGACATTTATGTTTAAAATTTCCATGTAATATTTAATAAATAAACACAAATATATTATTCAATAGTATTTTTAGGTTTTATTTTTTATTCTCAAGTTTAGCTAATGAATTTTAATATCATGTTTAAGCTCAAAGCATAATCTCGTTAAATCTACTTCAACAACCTTCTCATAAAATTCTTTGATATCTTTATCGGAGTGCTGCTGTTGATTTTTAAGCTCTGTTGTTTAATAGTTCGATCACTGGCTTAAAGGTTTTAGATAAGCTCTCACTTTTTTCGCTTCCCCTAATTTTATGCTATTAAATTTCTATTTAAAGATTTTTCTCGACTTAATTAATTCTTTTAGGAGGGTTTCCTCCATGCTTATAGATTGATTTAAAGCTTATTGGTTGATTATATCAACAATAATATTCAATAGTATTTTTAGGTTTTATTTTAATTTCTCAAGTTTAGCTTATGAATTTTAATATCATGTTTAATATTTTTTTTCATTTTTGACCTAGGTCAAAGCATAATCTCGTTTAATCTACTTCAACATCCTTTGAAGTCGTTAACTTGAATGTACGTCTTATTTAAAGCGACACAAGTGGGAATATAATGATTATTAAAAAAGTATACAATTTGCTTCTGCAGTATGTAGTTCCAACATAAAAAAGTAGTTAAAAATATTCCAATACGTGTAATGTTTCGCCATTCTTCACAACTCATCATAGTTTTATGATTATTTTGCTTCATCACAAGGTAAGAAATATCATTCTTTTGTCGAAATCCAAACGAAATGTCTTTAATCGGTGGATCAGTTAGCAAGTTGAAGGAATCGAAAAACTCGTATTGATCTAGTCGAATCTGAATGTAGTCCTTGTACGTCATTAAATGGAGCCATATTTCACGTGAGATTCCAATATAATTTTTCTTCTTATCTGGAAACCATATGAGAGATTTGAATCTCAGCGTTGTTGAAAATCCACACTTACTTTCAATTTTAAATTTATAAAATATTCAAAATCGAAGACGAGTTAATGGTTTTGATAATATTGTTCCTGCTTCTTAACTGTTGATTTAACTTTAATGAGTAAAAAGCACTGATGGTTTGTTAGGAGATTTTTTCGCTATCTAAAGGGAAGACTTTCTTTAATCTATACTTTAGTTCTTCATAAAACTTCATCGTAAAAAGTTTAAAGTTGAGAGATCTGAAATCGCATTGGTTGATTTCCAATTTTGTCATGGCAGTCAGAGTGACATTTACATTAAGGAGCGTTTGTACCCAACTATTTCCATTTCAGTCCCCACCTTCATGGCAGAGATCTTACTAAAGAGGGACGGAAGAAGAATGCTTACTGTCGAAAACATGTATATGGGTTAGAGTGGCAGAGTGGAAACATAAGTTATGTTAATGTGGGCGACGTAATTTCTGCATTGAATAACTAAAAATACATTTTTGTTTTCGGCAAAGAAAGAATTTCTACTCAAATATACCAAAACAATTGTTATAAACCTGGAAAATAGAATCAATTTTAAGATTTTACCAAACTATTATACTTCTAGTAATCTTCATAATGATATGAGATTTAAATGTGATCTCAACAATTTATATAAATAATTTGTTTTTATTAAGAAAAATTATTATCAAATACACATATATATATATATATATATATATATATATATATATATATAATATATATATATATATATATATATTAATATATATATATATATATATATATATATATATATATATATATATATATATATATATATATATATATATATATATATATATATATATATATATATATATATACATATATATATATATATATACATATATACATATAATATATATATATAATTATATATATATATATATATATATATATATATATATATATATATATATATATATATATATATATATATATATATATATATATATATATATATATATATATATATATATATATTTATATATATATATATATATATATATATATATATATATATATATATATATATATATATATATATATATAATTATATCAGCTTACACCAGTTCCTTAATTATGGATACTATTTTATTATTATGATTCGTATTACCAGCGCTCTGTGAAGCTAACAAAAGTTTTAGATGTTCCGTAAACTTGTTGGGGTCATCCCAGTATATATATTTGGGCTTTTCACGATTCACGGTCATTAAACCTTTACCAGTGAGTCAAAGAGTCTTTTCATAATTTTTTAATACTTATATGTTTTGTTTCCTTAAATTTGGTCGTTTGCGTCATAATTTCTTTTATATGCGTAAGTATTCATCAGAATTCTTTTATAAATATCAAGTTCGAATTTGTCATATTTCTTAGGGGTTTTATGAAAAATAAGTTCAAATAAACCTGGTATACACCCAAGAATTATATCCGATAATAATTTTATCTTAGCTTAATCGAAGGTTGTTATTGGCGAATTTCCAGTCACCTTTCTCATCTTTATGTAGACCATAAGATTGTGTCAAGTTTGTTTCGTTATGTAGAAATGATAAATCGATAACATCCGATTCATTTCATCTGATTGAGAAAATAAATCATTCTTATTTGTTTCATCTTCAGAACTCAATGATCCTTAACTGTTTTACAATGGCGTTTTCAACATTGTCTTCCTTAAATTTCTTTATCGGATTGCTGCTGTCGAATTTTAAGCTCTGTTGGGTTGTAGCTGCAGGTCGTTTGAAATTTGCTAGTTTTAATATTTGATTTGATGGTTTAATCACTGGATTAAAGGTTTTAGATAATTTCTCACTTTTTTCCGCTTCCCCTAATTTTATGCTATTAAATTTCTGTTTTAAGATTTTTCTCGACGTAATTAATTCCTTTAGAAGGGTTTCCTACATGCTAATAGGTTTTTTTTATAGCGTATAGCTTGATTATATCAACTGATGGGCCACTGGAAGGCTGTTTATTTCAACTGACAGGCTGTTAATTTCAACTGGTAGGCTGTTAATTTAAACTGGTAGGCTGTTTATTTCAACTGGTGGGCTGTTTATTTCAACTGGTAGGCTGTTTATATCAACTGGTTGGGCTCTTAATTTCAACTAGACTATTTAACTTGATCGAACGTCTGTTGGTATCAGAGGTTGATTTATTACTAATTATGAATGTACTCATTAAAACCTTTTCTCTAACGTCCACATTTCGTCTTCTTTATTTATAACTAAAAAATCCATGTTCATCTTTCCAATACTCTCGGCATATACCACGAAAGTTATCAAACGTCATATCGCTTCCAACATGATCATTATAAAATATATATATATATTATATATATATATATATATATATATATATATATATATATATATATATATATATATATATATATATATATATATATATATATATATATATATATATATATATATATATATATATATATATATATATATATATATATATATATATATATATATATATATATATATATATATATATATATATATATATATATATATATATATATATATATATATATATATATATATATATATATATATATATATATATATATATATATATATATATATATATATATATAAATATATATATAAATATATATATATGTAGGAACGGAATACTGTGTACAGAGACGTTCAACCAGACAGAGAGAGAGGGATCGGACAGACTGAGATTGAAACATAGGGACGAATGAGTTAGTAGACAAACCAACGACAGAGTCTATGCTGTGTGCTAATAGAGAAAGGAGGTGCAAACCTTTGACGGACAATCAGTCGCTATTAAGTGAATAATTAGTGTGTAAAATTACTTTGAACTCATTACTAAATAATTTAAGATATAATTATAAGACTATTTCCTTCAATTAAATAAATGAACTCCAATCGAATTGAGGAAGTAAAAAGTGTTTTATTGAGTCTTAAAGGAACCACAGTACTACATTTGGGGGCTCAACCGGGATCGAATTGAAAAATCAACTAAAAAAAAATCACTAAAACAAACAGTAACAATTTGACCCAACAAACAAACAAAAAACTGTGTTCATCAAAATACAAAAAACTGTGTTCATCAAAATGCAACAACAAGAAACTGTGGTTGAAAACAAGTGTCCAAATCCCAACCTGAAATAATCAACGAGAAAAGTGTACAGCATACGTGAATGACAAAACAGAATTCTTTTAACGACAATAACTTTGTGAAGGTCACCAAAACCGCGGTGTAAACACATTTTTTTTGTTTTAAAAGAACCGTTTGTTTTAAAGAAGAAAAAAACGTCGTTTAACATAAAGCAGAGTGCTGAAATTCTGCTATTTCAATTTTGTGTGGAAGCAGAAAAATAAAGACATAGAAAGCAATAGCAGCAGCGGTGTAGGCTGAAACTCTGCTACTTCAGTTTTGTGAGAGAGCAGCATAAACAAAGTCATCGTATGCAACAACACTAAACTATCAACGTTGCGAATACCAACAACAACAATCTGAGTGTCAGCAGAGCAACAGCCGAATTTTTGTGTTTGCGCCTGGAGACGAACAAAAAATAGATGATATTGTGTGTAGTGCGGTAGCAGCGAAACGCATCAACGTTATAGCCGAAACAGACTACAAGTAGAGCGATTTGTGTCAATCCGATCGTACAAGCTTGCAGGGGTTGAGAGGAGGTGTAGCAGTGAAACACAAATTCCATTAGAAGTACATCACAAGCCGAGTGATTCGTTTCAATTCCATCGAGTAGGAACAATTATCTTATGTGCGAAGGAGAAAAGACGAATGCATCAACGTTCCAGCGAGCGGATTAGATAAGTAGTGATCTCTTTATTTACTTGCTAAAAGTGAAACATTGTATGAAGATATGTATTGATTGTTGATGGTAGTGTAGTAAGAATGTTTTAGAAGGGCACATTCTTGAGGGTATATTTTTAAGAGAAACGAATGTCTTCGGAGGAAGCATTTGTACGACAGAAAGAGTATTCACTGCGGAAAGTAAATGCTGTAGACGAAAACATTTGCTGGAAAGTTTGCCAATTGAACGGAGGTTTATGGTAGACGGAAAAGGAGCAACAAGGAGAGAATAGGGTTGCTTGGAGTGAATTGAGAGCCAGATAATATTTGGGTTTGAGAGTCAGATAAAAATTTAAATTGTGTTTTATATGAGATTATCTGAAAAGAGCAACAGAGTGACGTTTTAAAAAATATTTTTGTGCAAGTTAAGAGTATTGCATTGAATTACATTTGATTTTTATATTTTTTTAATTTGAGTTTGCCATCATTTGATACATTATATTTATAGTTTGAGTTTGATTAAACCATCACCTAATACTGATTTTTTCCCGATTTAATAATTGTAAGTAACTGTCATACTACAATATACTTTTTTTTAAGAAATACATTGTGAAGCGACTGTGACTAAGATGGAACTTTCTGAGATATTAGGGTTGAACGTCGATGGGTTGAGGGCAAAATTAGAAGGACTGAATCTGTTGAAGACAGGTAAAAAGTCGGTTTTACAGGACAGACTATTAGAGCATTATGGTCTCGTTCGAGGGGAGGATGACGAAAATGACGAGGACGACGATGATAATGAGGAAGAGGACAAGGAGGACTCTCAGTATGATGAGGCGATTTCAGATGTTCCGCGTACATTGAATACAGAACGTTCTGGGCCTAATTTTTCGATGAGAGACATCGAAGATTCACTATCAAAATTTTCTGGAGAGGGCTACCCGAAGGTCGATCAATGGATCCGAGAATTTGAAGATTGTGCGTATACAGTGAGGTGGAATGATCTACAAAAGTTCATATACGCAAAGCAACTTCTGACCGGAGCTGCCAAAATCTTCATTAGAACTCAAGCTAATGTAAGAAAATGGAGTTCGTTAAAAACATTGCTCCGTAAAGAATTTGGTACACAATTGTCGGCTATTGAAGTGCATAAAATGTTGAGAAATCGTAGGAAGCGACCAAATGAGACACTCATAGAATATTTGTATAGCATAATCGAAATCGGATACCCGATTAGTTTGGATGATCAGAGCGTGATCGAATATTTCATCGAGGGTTTGCCGGATTCGAGGTTGAACAAATCTATGTTGTACCAGGCAACCAATCTTGAAGATTTAAACGACTCATGAAGGTATACGAGAAGGTCTGTAATTCTGGACAGTCGTCAAACTCGAAGAATTCTCGACCGAGAGTAGAAGATCGAGCAACGTCCGCAAAAACTGTTGAAGGTGTGAAGCGTTGTTATAGATGCGGCGATAAAGGACATTTCGCGAAAGATTGCAAGACCGACGATGTTAAATGCTTTAAATGCAAAGGAAGTGGACATAAATCGTATGAGTGCAAGATTGATGTAAAGGTGGAAAATGACAGGAAAATTAAAGAGATTCCGCAAATGTTCACACTCTAACTTCATCGTCAGAAGATCCTACGAGAAAAGTAAAGTTTATATTATCATCTAATCGTGTTTTTAAAGACATCGAAATTAATAAATGCGTCGTTTCCGCAATCGTAGATACAGGTAGTGATATCAGCTGTTTGCGACAAGATATTCTGTTAATGATGAATGACATTGAATTGGAGCCTGAGACAAAGACATTAGTTGGAATAGGGCAGAAAGACATTACCACCCTAGGTTGTTTTACCACAATAGTGAATTTGGATGGGATAGACGTACCCATAAAATTCCATGTGACAAGAGAACAAGATATTTTATATTCGACCGTAATCGGGAATGATGTCCTCGATTATGTGAACATTGCTATTGATTCGAACGGTGCTACATTCTCGTCAAATAATGTTAGTTCAAAATCATGTGCGGACACTTCATCTCAGATGACACCCGATATTGATGATTTGTTGAAAGAGTTTGGTCAGATATGTTTGTCAGCCCAAAGCAACGATTTCGTCGATGGTGATCTTGATTTAAGTCACTTGAGTAATAGTATGGCCAATGAAATATCGAATATGCTTCAAATATACCATCCACTTCGACCTACGACCTTTCCAGTGAAGATGAAGATAATTTTGCAAGACGAAATACCAGTCAACCATAGACCAAGAAGGATGTCATACGCTGATCAGCGAATAGTCGATGAACAGGTACAAGAATTGTTGAGAGAGGGTATTATCAGAGAAAGCCACTCAGAATACTCATCCCCAGTGGTGCTCGTATCGAAGAAGGATTCAACCAAACGTTTATGTTGCGATTATCGTCAGTTGAACGAAAAAAATATTAAAGATAATTTTCCTATGGCTTTAATGGATGATGTACTCCAGCGATTGCAATCAGCAAAAGTGTATACGACACTAGACCTTAGAAATGGATTTTTTCATGTCCCGATGGCGGATGATTCAACAAAATACACGTCGTTCGTGACTCACAACGGACAGTTTGAATTTCTATACGTACCATTTGGTATTTCCAACTCGCCAGCTGTTTTCTGCAGATACATTTCAGCTATATTTCAAGGTTTGATTAGAGACGGAGTTCTTATAGTGTACATGGACGATATAGTTATACCTTCATTGAATGAAAACGAAGGAATCGAGAAATTAAGAAAGGTTTTACAAGTCGCGGAGTCAAATGGACTTGATATAAAGTGGAGCAAGTGCCAATTTTTAATGAGAAAATGAGAAAAATAACTTTTTTGGGCTACGTTATAGAGAATTCGACAATTTTACCATCAAATGAGAAGATAGCCGCAGTTAAGAATTTTCCAGTACCGCGAGAAAGGAAAGGTGTTGAGCGATTTCTAGGTTTAACATCCTATTTTAGAAGATTTATTCGAGATTACGCCATGGTAGCCAAACCTCTCTCGGACTTATTACGTAAAAATTCCTCATTTAAAATAGGCGACAACGAAACCTTGGCTTTTCAACAACTGAAGTCGGTGCTAGTAGGTTCTTCAGTATTAAGATTGTATAATCCAAAAGCGACTACTGAGGTACATTGCGATGCGAGTAAATACGGTTACGGAGCAGTCCTTCTCCAAAAGGATACTGACGACCATCAATTACATCCGATAGAGTATTTGAGTCGCAAAACTACCCAAGCTGAAGAAAGATACCATTCTTATGAGCTAGAGGTTCTAGCCATAATAGAAGCTTTGAAGAAATGGCGAATATTTCTAATGGGAATAAGGTTTAAAATCGTTACCGATTGTAACGCATTTGCGTTGACGATGCGTAAGAATGACGTACCCGTGCGTGTATCCAGGTGGGCTCTGTTTCTACAAGATTTTAATTACGTCATTGAACATCGATCAGGATATAAAATGAAACACGTCGACGCGCTGAGTCGGGTTTCATGCATGATGATGGAAGACACGCTGAGACATCGCATAAAAGAAGCACAGTTGAAGGACGAATGGACGAAAGCCATTCGAAAAATACTAGAGAAAAGTGATTACGATGACTATTATCTAAAATACGACGTCTTACACAAAGATCCCGTCAAGGAGCAAATTGTAATACCCTCGGAAATGGAGAAAGAGATAATAGAAATAGCTCATAGAAATGGACATTTTTCTACTGGAAGAACTAAGGACGTAATAGAGAAAAACTTTCATATTCCTGATTTACAGGCGAAGGCTGAAAAGGTGGTAAAAAACTGCATTGAATGTATAATGAGTGAGTCAAAACAAGGTCGGAAAGAAGGATTTCTGAATCCAATTGACAAAGCGGATCGACCGTTAATGACCTATCATCTAGACCATGTCGGACCTATGGAAGCAACACAAAAGCAATATAATCATATTCTTGTAATTGTGGACGCATTCTCCAAATTCGTATGGCTATATCCAACGAAAAGCACAGGTAGCAATGAAGTTATCCAACATTTACGGAAGCAGGCCGCTATTTTCGGAAACCCTGTAAGAGTCATAACAGATAGAGGTACGGCCTTTACTTCTAATTTATTTAAGGACTATTGTGAAAAAGAAGGAGTACAACATTTACTCATAGCCACAGGTGTACCGCGAGGAAACGGCCAAGTAGAGCGAATTCATCGGATTGTTTTACCAATGCTCACTAAGTTATGCGTTGAACGTCCTCAAAATTGGTACAAACATGTAGATCGAGTACAGCAACTAATCAATGATATTGCACCAAGAAGTACCAAAAACACACCGTTTAAAATTCTAACTGGATTAGACATGCGAACAAAAGAAAATCCAGATTTTCGCGAATTGTTAGAAGATTTAATAGTGAATGAACTCCATCAAGAGCGTGAATTAGTAAGAGAAGAAGCAAGACAAAATATTCAAAAGATACAAAAAGAGAATAAAAGATGTTTTAACAAAAAGAGAATCGCTGAGACAGTATACCAGGTAAATGATTTAGTAGCCATCAAGCGTACTCAATTCGGATCAGGTCTCAAGTTAAAGCCAAAGTTCCTCGGACCGTACAAGGTAGCCGAAAAGCTGAACCATGGGCGTTATCTAGTAGAAAAGATGGGTGAATTTGAAGGTTCCAGAAGATGTACCACTGTCGCGGAGCATATGAAACCTTGGAATAGCGCATTCGGGACGAAAGCGTTATCAGGACGGCCGATTGTAGGAACGAAAGACTGTGCACAGAGACGTTCAACCAGACAGAGAGAGAGGGATCGGACAGACTGAGATTGAAACATAGGGACGAATGAGTTAGTAGACAAACCAACGACAGAGTCTATGCTGTGTGCTAATAGAGAAAGGAGGTGCAAACCTTTGACGGACAATCAGTCGCTATTAAGTGAATAATTAGTGTGTAAAATTACTTTGAACTCATTACTAAATAATTTAAGATATAATTATAAGACTATTTCCTTCAATTAAATAAATGAACTCCAATCGAATTGAGGAAGTAAAAAGTGTTTTATTGAGTCTTAAAGGAACCACAGTACTACATATATATATATATATAAATATATAGGAATCTCAAGTGAAATATGGCTCCATTTAATGGTGTAAAAGGACTACATTCAAATTCGATTAGATCAATACGAGTTTTTCGATTCCTTCAACTTGCTAAATGATCCACCGATTGAAGACATATCATTTGGATTTCGACCAAAGAATGATATTTCTTACCTTGTGATGAAGCAAAATAATCATAAAATTATGATGAGTTGCGAAGAATGGCAAAAATTACACGTATTGGAATATTTTTAACTACCTTTATATGTTGGAACTACATACTGCAGAAGCAAATTGTATACTTTTGTAGTAATCATTATATTCCCACTTGTGTCGCTTTAAATAAGAGTACATTCAAGTTAACGACATCAAAGGATGTTGAAGTAGATTTAACGAGATTATGCTTTGAGCTAGGTCAAAAATGAAAAAAAATAGATATTAAAATTCATAAGCTAAACTTGAGAAATTAAAATAAAACCTAAAAATACTATTGAATATTATAGTTGATATAATCAACCAATACGTCATATCGCTTCCAACATGATCATTATATATATATATATATATATATATATATATATATATATATATATATATATATATATATATATATATATATATATATATATATATATATATATATATATATATATATATATATATATATATATATATATATATATATATATATATATATATATATATATATATATATATATATATATATATATATATATATATATATATATATATATATATATATATATATATATATATATATATATATATATATATATATATATATATATATATATATATATATATATATATATATATATATATATATATATGGCGAAAAATTACATGTATTACATGTATATATATATATATATATATATATATATATATATATATATATATATATATATATATATATATATATATATATATATATATATATATATATATATATATATATATATATATCTACTTCAACATCCTTCTCATAAAATCCTTTGATATCTTTGCAGGTCTTTAAACATAAGCTAATCGTAATATTTGATTTAATAGTTCCATCACTGGCTTAAAGGTTTTAGATAAGCTCTCACTTTTTTCGCTTTCCCTAATTTTATGCTATTAAATTTCTATTTTAAGATTTTTCTCGACTTAACTTATTCTTTAAGAAGGGTTTCCTCCATGCTTATAGGTTGATTTATAGCGTATTGGTTGATTATATCAACTATAATATTCAATAGTATTTTAAGGTTTTATTTTAATTTCTCAGGTTTAGCTTATAAATTTTAATATCATGTTTAATATTTTTTTTTCATTTTTGACCTAGCTCAAAGCATAATCTCCTTAAATCTACTTCAACATCCTTTGATGTCGTTAACTTGAATGTACGTCTTATTTAAAGCGACACAAGTGGGAATATAATGATTATTATAAAAGTATATAATTTGCTTCTGCAGTATGTAGTTCCAACATAAAAAAGTAGTTAAAAATATTCCAATACGTGTAATGTTTCGCCATTCTTCACAACTCATCATAATTTTATGATTATTTTGCTTCATCACAAGGTAAGAAATATCATTCTTTGGTCGAAATCCAAACGATATGTCTTCAATCGGTGGAATATTTAGCAAGTTGAAGGAATCGAAAAACTCGTATTGATCTAATCGAATTTGAATGTAGTCCTTTTACAGCATTAAATGGAGCCATATTTCACGTGAGATTCCTATATATTTTTTTTCTTCTTATCTGGAAACCATATGAGAGGTTTGAATCTCAGCGTTGTTAAAAACCACACTTACTTTCAATTTTAAATTTATAAAATATTCAAAATCGAAGACGAGTTCATGGTTTTGAAAATATTTCTCCTACTTCTTAACTGTTGATTTAACTTTGATGAGTACAAAGCACTTATGGTTTGTTAGGAGATTTTTTCGCTATCTAAAGGGAAGACTTTCTTTAATCTATACTTTAGTTCTTCATAAAACTTCATCGTAAAAAGAGAGAGATCTGAAATCGCATTGGTATATATATATATATATATATATATATATATATTAGACCGCCCGAAAATGCAAAAGTGTTTTTTTCTTCTCTCCCCAGGATTTTTCTGGTAGGTAGGGTATAAAAAATAAGCTCCATTAAAAAATTTGACCTTGTTAGTTGATACTGTCCACCCGGTTTTGATTTTATGTCCTAAAATGGACCCTAAAGTGGTATACAAAGTAATCGACCTATAACTTTGAAAATAACAGGTTTAGGAGATCGGTTATGTATACAATATTTATAGAGAATCATATAATACACCTTTTTGTAGTAGATTTGATCGATGTCCGTTTGACCATTTAAGCAGAGGTGGGCAATTTTTATGAAAATTTGTGAAATTGAATTTTTAAAACATCCATAACTTTTTTGGGAATGCAGATATTTTAATATGCAAACTGTCAATTGATAGAGTATTAAATGAAGTTTAAACTGTATAAAAATGTTACATTATTTTCTGCCCTTAAATAGGTAAGAAATTGCAAAAAAAATTACTGAGTAAAAAAAAAATATAAAAATTTTATTAAAAACAGCGCATATTTATTTGAAGTTATTTATTACCAAATACATAGAAAAGAAAAAACACACTCTACTACATGGCGTTACAAACTAATTGACAAACTTAGTATACCCTCTACGAAAAGTATACCTGAAAGTTGCAACTGTGTTGTCAGAAAAAAACATCCGTTTTTGTTTATTAATTCAAAAAAATTAAGAGACATAAAATAATATTGATTAAGTTTTGTTTTGTTAGGGTAATTAACGAACATAGATTTAGAGAAACTTTCTGATGGCAATGCATCAAAATGTTCCTCCATTGTTTGCATAAGTAATTGATTCTGATCTTCTTGGTGTGTTAAAATTGCGTTAAATCGTGTAATTAAAGCTATTCCACGCTCAGCAATATCGTTTACTACAAGTAAACTTTTGACAATTTTGCTAGCAGCAACATAATCTTCGTCTTTTAAAAAGCTTTTATTAACTCCAGTGATATCTTGGTTTAATATAGTTTCAAAAAATAAATAAGTGTTATTACTAACGAAGTCACATAATTCAGCACTCATGATCTCGTTGACTGGCAAGTTAATCCGTTTTGGATTTTCTGGGTGACCCTCTTTATTAAAGTTCAGTATCATTCTTCTTTTTATATTGATTTCAACTTCGTCGTCAAATAACGCAAGCGCGATGTTTGCTTCACTTAAATACCAAAGATGGTTTCGAAACTTATTTTGTATTTCTATTTAATTTGTCATCTATTTAAAAAAATCTTAAATGTGTTAAAAATTAATAAATTTAAAAATATTTAAATTAATTTCAGCACAACTTTTGAAAAATATTCTGCGATTCAATGTTTTCGTAGTTTCAATCTATATAAAAAATTGGTTTCTATGTCAATTGGCACAAAAAGCACCAGCCAATGATTTGCAACTTTTGAAAGATCTCGAGAGATATAAATCCATAGATGATATAGTGGCAACTGCAGTACAAAATAAGTTTCGAAACCATCTTTGGTATTTAAGTGAAGCAAACATCGCGCTTGCGTTATTTGACGACGAAGTTGAAATCAATATAAAAAGAAGAATGATACTGAACTTTAATAAAGAGGGTCATCCAGAAAATCCAAAACGGATTAACTTGCCAGTCAACGAGATCTTGAGTGCTGAATTATGTGACTTCGTTAGTAATAACACTTATTTATTTTTTGAAACTATATTAAACCAAGATATCACTGGAGTTAATAAAAGCTTTTTAAAAGACGAAGATTATGTTGCTGCTAGCAAAATTGTCAAAAGTTTACTTGTAGTAAACGATATTGCTGAGCGTGGAATAGCTTTAATTACACGATTTAACGCAATTTTAACACACCAAGAAGATCAAAAGCAATTACTTATGCAAACAATGGAGGAACATTTTGAAGCATTGCCATCAGAAAGTTTCTCTAAATCTATGTTCGTTAATTACCTTAACAAAACAAAACTTAATTAATTTTATTTTATGTCTCTTAATTTTTTTGAATTAATAAACAAAAACAGGTGTTTTTTTCTGACAACACAGTTGCAACTTTCAGGTATACTTTTCGTAGAGGGTATACTAAGTTTGTCAATTAGTTTGTAACGCCATGTAGTAGAGTGTGTTTTTTTCTTTTCTATGTATTTGGTAATAAATAACTTCAAATAAATATGCGCTGTTTTTAATAAAATTTTTATATTTTTTTTTACTCATTAATTTTTTTTGCAATTTCTTACCTATTTGAGGGCAGAAAATAATGTAACATTTTTATAAAGTTTAAACTTCATTTAATACTCTATCAATTGACAGTTTGCATATAAAAATATCTGCATTCACAAAAAAGTTATGGATGTTTTAAAAATTCAATTTCACAAATTTTCATAAAAATTGCCCACCTCTGCTTAAATGGTCAAACGGACATCGATCAAATCTACTACAAAAAGGTGTATTATATGATTCTCTATAAATATGGTATACATAACCGATCTCCTAAACCTGTTATTTTCAAAGTTATAGGTCGATTACTTTGTATACCACTTTAGGGTCCATTTTAGGACGTAAAATCAAAACCGGGTGGACAGTATCAACTAACAAGGTCAAATTTTTTAATGGAGCTTATTTTTTATACCCTACCTACCAGAAAAATCCTGGGGAGCGAAGAAAAAAACACTTTTGCATTTTTCATATATATTTCGGGCGGTCTAATATATATATATATATATATATATATATATATATATATATATATATATATATATATATATATATATATATATATATATATATATATATATATATATATATATATATATATATATATATATATATATATATATATATATATATATATATATTTTATAATGATCATGTTGGAAGCGATATGACGTTTGATAACTTTCGTGGTATATGCCGAGAGTATTGGAAAGATGAACATGGATTTTTAGTTATAAATAAAGAAGACTAAATGTGGACGTTAGAGAAAAGGTTTCAATGAGTACATTCATAATTAGTAATAAATCAACCTCTGATACCAACAGACGTCGATCAAGTTAAATAGTCTAGTTGAAATTAAGAGCCCAACCAGTTGAGATAAACAGCCTACCAGTTGAAATAAACAGCCCACCAGTTGAAATAAACAGCCTACCAGTTTAAATTAACAGCCTACCAGTTGAAATTAACAGACTGTCAGTTGAAATAAACAGCCTTCCAGTTGCCCATCAATTGATATAATCAAGCTATACGCTATAAAAACCTATTAGCATGTAGGAAACCCTTCTAAAGGAATTAATTACGTCGAGAAAAATCTTAAAACAGAAATTTAATAGCATAAAATTAGGGGAAGCGGAAAAAAAGTGAGAGATTATCTAAAACCTTTAATCCAGTGATTAAACCATCAAATCAAATATTACAATTATCAAATTTCAAACGACCTACAGCTACAACCCTACAGAGCTTAAAATTCGACAGCAGCAATCCGATAAAGAAATTTAAGGAAGACAATGTTGAAAACGCCATTGTAAAACAGCTAAGGATCATTGAGTTCTGAAGATGAAACAAATAAGAATGATTTATTTTCTCAGTCAGGTAAAAATGAATCGGATGTTATCGATTTATGGTTTGTTAGGAGATTTTTTCGCTATCTAAAGGGAAGACTTTCTTTAATCTATACTTTAGTTCTTCATAAAACTTCATCGTAAAAAGTTTAAAGTTGAGAGATCTGAAATCGCATTGGTATATATATATATATATATATATATATATATATATATATATATATATATATATATATATATATATATATATATATATATATATATATATATATATATATATATATATATTATAATGATCATGTTGGAAGCGATATGACGTTTGATAACTTTCGTGGTATATGCCGAGAGTATTGGAAAGATGAACATGGATTTTTAGTTATAAATAAAGAAGACTAAATGTGGACGTTAGAGAAAAGGTTTCAATGAGTACATTCATAATTAGTAATAAATCAACCTCTGATACCGACAGACGTCGATCAAGTTAAATAGTCTAGTTGAAATTAAGAGCCCAACCAGTTGAGATAAACAGCCTACCAGTTGAAATAAACAGCCCACCAGTTGAAATAAACAGCCTACCAGTTTAAATTAACAGCCTACCAGTTGAAATTAACAGCCTGTCAGTTGAAATAAACAGCCTTCCAGTTGCCCATCAATTGATATAATCAAGCTATACGCTATAAAAACCTATTAGCATGTAGGAAACCCTTCTAAAGGAATTAATTACGTCGAGAAAAATCTTAAAACAGAAATTTAATAGCATAAAATTAGGGGAAGCGGAAAAAAAGTGAGAGATTATCTAAAACCTTTAATCCAGTGATTAAACCATCAAATCAAATATTACAATTATCAAATTTCAAACGACCTACAGCTACAACCCTACAGAGCTTAAAATTCGACAGCAGCAATCCGATAAAGAAATTTAAGGAAGACAATGTTGAAAACGCCATTGTAAAACAGCTAAGGATCATTGAGTTCTGAAGATGAAACAAATAAGAATGATTTATTTTCTCAGTCAGGTGAAAATGAATCGGATGTTATCGATTTATCATTTCTACATAACGAAACAAACTTGACACATATTATGGTCTACATAAAGATGAGAAAGGTGACTGGAAATTCGCCAATAACAACCTTCGATTAAGCTAAGATAAAATTATTATCGGATATAATTCTTGGGTGTATTCCAGGTTTATTTGAACTTATTTTTCATAAAACCCCTAAGAAATATGGCAAATTCGAACTTGATATTTATAAAAGAATTCTGATGAATACTTACGCATATAAAAGAAATTATGACGCAAACGACCAAATTTAAGGAAACAAAACATATAAGTATTAAAAAATTATGAAAAGACTCTTTGACTCACTGGTAAAGGTTTAATGACCGTTAATCGTGAAAAGCCCAAATATATATACTGGGATGACCCCAACAAGTTTAGGGAACATCTAAAACTTTTGTTGGCTTCACAGAGCGCTGGTAATACGAATCATAATAATAAAATAGTATCCATAATTAAGGAACTGGTGTAGGCTGATATAATTTACAAATATATTAATCGCAACATGAGCGTTGATAAGTTTTGTCACTTTTCTAATAATAGTACTTTTATATTAAGGAGCAATGTTACGGAAGTATTTGGAATTACTATGGATTGGAATAATAGCATCGATATACAAAATACAAAAATAAAAAATTTGGCGCCGCCGTCAACAGAAACAGATGCAGTCAACAAAGCGTCCTTACAAACACATATACTGGATTCACAAAAAAGTGAATTTAATAAGAAAATAATGTCAGAGAAGTAATAGCAAACTTGAATAAGAATCTTAAAGATATTATAACGGTATACATCCAACGATTATGAATTTATTTATTTTTTACATCACCAAAAATGGAAAGTAGATCAATAGTAAACGAACTGCATGCCCAAGCAAGAAAACATTTTCAGCGACGAAGAGTAGTAATGAAGGGAATTTATGACTTATGGCAAGCTGACTTGGTCGAAATGGGAAATTACTCAAAGCTAAATAGAGGATATAAATATATGTTAACTGTTATTGACACTTTTTCAAAATTTGCTTTTGAAAAACTAAATCAAAAAATTCCACTGATATAACTGCTGCATTTCAAAGAATATTAAACTTAGGGCGTATACCCAACAATTTACAGACTGATGATGGGAATGAATTTTTTAATAGACAATTTGAACAACTTATGGAAATACATTCAATCATTCACTACTCAACATACAGCGTAATGAAGGCTTCAATTGTTGAACGTATTAATAGAACGTTTAAGGGTATGATGTGGAATGAATTTAGCTTCAACGGCAACTACCGTTGGTATAATAATTATAAAAAGTTGGTGGAAACTTGTAACAGCAAAGTGCACAGAACAATCAAAATGACTCCAAGCGATGTGAGTGCTTCGAACGAAAATAACTGGCTGAATACCGTATATAATGGCCTAAAAATATATATGTGACCCGGTCTACGAAAAGGGACCTTCGGTGTGAAAATATCATTTTTCACTTTTTTGGCGATTCGGATAGACTAAAGTGTGCTCTTTCTAATGGCGCAAAGCAGAAGTTTCCAACTCGTAAAGAAGTTTGTCAAAGAACGAAACTAACCTCTTCATCTACACTCATTTCACATGACTTGTTTATCTTTAACAGCTGTTTTCTCGAAAACTTGTTTTTACACCGAAGGTCCCTTTTCGTAGACCGGGTCACATATACCTTCTAAACTTCATGTGGGAAATTATGTCCGTAAAGGTAAATATAAACACATTTTTGAAAATGGATATGTACCCAATTGGACAACAGAAATATTTAAAATAAGAGCTATCCAAAACACAAACCCAGTAACGTGTCTTCTAGAAGACTATCAATGTAACCCAATCAAATGTGGATTCTACAACGAAGAGCTTCTACGTACTCGTTTTCCGAACACATATCTTGTAGAAAAAGTATTGAAATCAAATGGTGATAGAGTATATGTTAAATGGTTGGGCTTCTCGAATCATCATAATTCATGGATAAACAAAAATGAAATACTGTAATTTTAAATAATTTCAATAAAAATGAATAAAACAACTAATACAAAACATTTATTTTCATTTATTAATTAACTTTCATGATGCCAGTAACATTAGCTTTGAGCGGAAGATGTTCTATATTAACTGCTAATTATTTTCCCCCTTTTGAATTGCCTGGGAATATGAAGCCTGTTTTATTTAATTTATTTCATATTGGTGATATGGTAATTGATTAACCGATAGGTTTCTACGAGCTTACTGACATAGTGGAAACTATAAAGACAGCATATAAAAAGCAAAACGAGATAAAAAGCAAAAAGAGATAAAAGAAAATAATCATACATTGCAAATTAAAATATATATAGGAACTCTGTTTGGATTTGGTTAAAGAATACTTATATCGAATACAAGACATATTTCTTATCTTTCCGTCAAAAATTTAAAGGTAAGTGCCATCCAAATACAGTTTAACATAACAACTAGAGCTTATATGAACAATTTAACGGCACACAATATTCATCAATTCGTAATTAAAGTTTCTCCAGGATATAAATTGGACGAAACACCTATAAATGTCATTTATTTGCCGGTAAACATTAAAGAAATAAGTACTCTAAAAGTTTGGATTGTTGATCAAGAATCACGATTAATTAATTTTCGCGAGGAATAAATTACACTTCGACTTCATCTAAGACCAATATCAAAATAATTATTTATAATATATATACGATTAAAAAAAAGACTTAAACATTCCCATTCAAGCAGTCAAACCTAAAATACCACAGTTAACCAAAGAAAACCAAAACATTTTAAAATCTTTAAACCTACATTTAAAAAAAATGTCAGAACTACTTGACGTCACTGATGAACTCCTTTCGGATGAAAGCATAATAAAAAAGGAATACATATCATAACTTTATTCCATATATACAATCGTATAAGCATAATGATAAAATTACAATTCAAAATCCAGACTTATATGTTCTACCGGGTGAAAGTAAAATGTATATTGAAGGATATGTAACGCTATCAGGTGGTGACAAATCTTTAAATGCCCGACTACGAAACAACTGTGTAGCGCTCATGTTTGTGAAATACTCTATGAAATTAATGGTAAAGAAATCGATAGAACACGAAATTTACAAATATAAAGCACAATAAAGAATTTTTCCTCTCTAAACGAATTTGAAAGCAATATGATGAAGAATGCTGGATGGAATGATGGTGACGATTTATCGGTGGAGTAATTTAACTTTTATATTCCCCTTAAGTTATTGTTGGGGTTCGCTGAAGACTTTAAAAAAGTTATTTTAAACTGCAAGCACGATCTTATTATACTACGAAGCTCAAGTGATGTCAATGCTTGTTATTCAACTGATAAAAATAAAAATCAAAAATTAGCTGTAACAAATATAACATGGATAATCCCTCACATTCATCTATCCGATTCCATACAACTAAAAACGATGAAAATAATAAGGGATGGAACATTTTACCTCTGGCTTTTAAGAGCTGGAATTGTCATTTTAATCCAACATTTGCAGGCGCAACAAAGTGTAATTGGAATGTAAAATTATCGGCTAATAGAGAACGACCACGTTTAATTCTGATTGCATTTCAAAATAATAAAAAAATATATTCACTGTAATATTACAAATATATAGTATACCTAAATTCAGATATCTTCCCCTATGATGATTTAAATTTAAAGTTTGATGATGACCGATATGCTGTTCTCTATAATATGTATGATAAATTTCAACAAAGTTATTGTCTGAGAGACCCACAACCAATTATTTCATGGGAACAATTTAAAGAGAAACCAATTATGGTTATCGATGTCTGACATGAGAATGAGACAATCAAAATCGGACCAATCGACGTGAAAATTGAGTTTGAAACCGGTACATCTATCCCAGCAAATACATTTGCATATTTTTAATACTACATGATCGATGGATGGAGTACACACCCTTAACAGGAATTGATAGAAAAATCTTTTAAATTTCTCTCTCCCTCAATTATTTATTTATTTATATTTAAGAATGTATACTTACACAATTTTCATAATAAAAAATCTAAATTAAATATAAAACATTTAAAATTATTTTTTTTCTTTTATTAAAAAATATCTTATAAAATAGTTAGTAAAATAGTCAACAAAAATAAAAAATTAAACTTAATTAATCTGGAGATTATTATAAATACATTTCAATCCCTTCATCAGTAAATGATAAATTCATTTAATCAACTCCATCAAACATTTCAGAATTAATAGCATTTTCATTTGATATTCTAAAGTGACCCCAAGCATATGTGGTTACACCATCATGTTTAATTTTTCTTTTATTGTCATAACAACTCTATGTGATTTTATTTTGTTTATTTGAATAAATAACATAATTTTTAGATTTAAATGTTAACACATCACCCGTAATTCTACTTTTATTTAGTAAACAATCTCTAAAAGTATCTATGTTGTATGTAGAGAAGATGGACTTTTTAACACCCTTAGATTTTAAAATTTTAAAATTTCAGCACCTTGTTGTACACTTATCGCATTCATTTTTGGTGTCAATCCTATGAACTACTTCATAACTCATCCACAGTTTTCCTCTTTCATCATTCCTAGCATCTTTTTATTGACCAGTGCTATATTGAATATATTCTTCGACGGATACTTTGAGGTGTCAAATCTTTCTTGAATTTCACTAGACGTTATTACTTTATAAAAATCTCTTCCCTTAAACGAATATATAAAGGAATCTGTGTCCATATGATTTAATCATAAATCATATTGAAATTTAGGTTTCATAAAACCTCTTTGATGGTTTAAAACACAGAATCCTAATTATATTGGCTTATTGTAAAGGGTCTTGACTCGATTTAACTGGATTGCGACCGCATTATCAGAAACTGAGTCAAACTATAAAAATTAGGTTTGGCTATCAACGCTCGCGCACCTTACTTTTTTTATTTGTGGTCTCCCACGCGCAGAGAAAAGATATGGTTACACTATGGTCACCGCAACAATAATATGTTCTCTACAATAAAAGCATGTTCGTCGCAATCATAGTATTGCTTTTTGAATTTCATTTTGACAATAGTATGATTGCGACAATATTGCTATTGTTGAAATGTTACAATAGTATTATTGTCAAATTTAGAAATGAAAATATGGTTGTAGTAACCATATAAACATAGTTGGTGCAACAAAAGTATTGTAGTTTAAAATTTACGTTAACAATAATATGATTACGGCAATCATACAGTATGGTTGTGACTATGAACAAAACAAAACAGGTTTTTTTAGAGCATTAATGGATGTGTGTGCGTATGTTTTTTGATATATGTACAAAAAAAACACATACACACGATACAGTGAATGGTTGCTGTCTATAAAAAACAACAACAATCGGAAGGTAGTTCGAGGGATTTTTAATGTGTTTAATTTGTTCGGTGTTCTCGTTTATTAAAAATCTGCCTGCACTTAAGTATATAGCCATTGATCATTGTTTAATCACATTCGTTACTTGGTGTCTACGGATGGTGAAGTAGCATTCAGCCCTGCTGGCCACTAAAAGTATTTTTGACCGTTGGAATATATATTTTTGTTTCTTGAATGAAATGTTTAATAAAAACATGGCCTCAAATCTGGTTATGAACTAAGAGTAATGCAATTTAAAATAACATACTTAATAAAAATCTCTATTTTTGAATAACAACAATAACCAATCCTTATAAATAATTTTGGGGATCATAGTATGTTTGCGTGTGAATCATAGTATGGTTGTGGGGATCATAGTATGGTTGCGTGTGAATCATACTATGGTTGTGAGGATCATACTATGATTGTATGAGAAACATACTATGGTTGTGAGGATCATAATATGGTTGTGGAGATCATAGTATGGTTGAGTGTGAATCATACTATGGTTGTGGGGATTATAGTATGGTTATGTGTGAATCATACTATGGTTGTGGGTATCATAGTATGGTTATGTGTGAATCACACTATTGTTGTGAGGATCATAATATTGTTGTGTCACAACCATATACCCAACAATAGTATGATCCTCTTCGAATATTGTCACCCCAACCATACTTTTTTTCTGCGTGCAGTGATTAACAATTTTAACATCTTTTCTATTATATACATTCTCCATTGTCTTTCCATATACGGTATTATTCAACAATTTAAAGAAACTTTTTCAAACGTATTTTTTGCTTTAGTTCTGTACTCTGTATTAACATCGATATACTTTTTCAACCATGCATCTTGGTTGAATGCGAATATACGTTATAAGTCGCTTAAGATTATTCCTTGTTGTAGTGCTTGACGAAGATTTCTGTAGTGTATTGCATATGAGTTTTTAGAAGAAAAGTCGGTTATTACCTTTTTATACTTGGATTCACCCACAATTTTATTTTGCGCACAAAAAGGTAAATCGTTATGTATATCGTGAAGGTGTACACTAAATCGACTTCATAAATATAACCGACTGAAGAATTATCTGCAATATTTAAAACATTTTCACTCTTGGATAGTTTTGTAAATTCCGTTCCTTCAAACCAACTTGAAATTATTTAAAGGGAGATATTCGTGCATTGCCCACCCATATAGATTGTTGGCATCTAGATACATAAGATATTTAGATGGTTTACTTTTGTTATAATCATCTAAATACTCGTTACCTTTTACATTTGTTCCTTATCTTGATGTTTTTTCGCTTAGTTGTAAAATGTTGGCAAAAACGTAGTTTGACATAACTCGAGAACGACTAGTTCGATTTTGCTGAAATAAATTGAGAAAAAATTAATAATCACATTTTCTTTAATCCATTAATATACTGTTTCTCTACCAAATCAACATTTTTGCAATTAGAAATAAATTTATGAAGAAAATTTTGCCAAAATTTTTTTTTTTTTTTTAAACATATAAATCCCAAACGGAAAAACGTGTAGAGTCTTATAACTTTCACGTAAAGTCACATAACCTACAAAGAAAATGCGACATAGATCATGGAAATCGATTAACGCGTTCTGCTTTTATTTACAATTAAGTGAAGTTACTGGCACATACGAACGCAAAACCCTTTGAGGATTTTAATATACTGACCTAGTACCACCACGCTGACTTGGAATTTCTCACCCCCCAGATTGGCTGTTGTACTGTGTTATCGCTTACAAATTGACTGCGAACTGTATGAAAATCATTCTTTGAAAGATTTTTACCTAAGGAGTCTAAACTGGCTGTCATGAAACTAATTGAATCTAAAAATCTCAACTTTAATCGATTTTTACCATTCATTGGAATGAAATATGAGAGGGATACACATAATTCCTTGTTAAATGGAATAACAGTTGTTTCCCCATCATATTCCAGCAACTCTTTAACGAAGAGATGACAGTCGTTTGAAGAAAAGTTATGGAAATATATGGGGATGAATTTGCAACCTGATGATTGAGATTGCAAATGTTGTAGGCTGCCCCCTATATTGACCGCTTAAATGACAGTGATCTCTTACTCTATCATTGCCTAATGCTTCCTCACAAATGTAGCAATTGATGCTATTTTCAAATTGCTCTTCATCTAAGGGTGTTAATTTATTCATTAAGTCAATTACATTTAAATGTTCCATATAAGTATATGTCTTTACAGTCTGCAATAAGACTTTCTAAAAATTTTGTTGGTGCATCTAATCCAGTATAATTTTTTAATTTAACCTACTATTGAACCCACATTTTATATAGTAAGCAAATGCTCATGGAGTATGCTTATTAATACTTTCAGTTTTTGTATTTTACTATATTGACTGCAAAAGTCTATAGCGGTAAGAGAAAGAAAAAAATGTTAAATTAATGATGATTAATAAGAGAAATAATTAATATATTACCTCGACATATTCGTGATCTATATGAAATGAAATTTTTCTTCTTCATGGAGCAGCATTAAATTGGCTTGTTGCAACTTCTCTCCTTTTGTTTAGTAGTATGGACCAACAATTTCATCTTTGTCATATCCAAAGACATTGACAGTTATACCAATGTTGCTTTCATCGAACATTCGAATACGTTACAAAGCTAGAGGAAATTGCATTCCTGTAAAATTCAAGATAACACCACTTTCAAGTGTTATGAGTTCACTATTAATGTCAACGTTATTTGAAGAAGCGAGTCCACAGTTTATTGTTGGTTTGCAATCCATTGCTGCTACCATACACCATTTAAAACAAAAATCATCATTAATGTTTTTAATGCTGATGCAGGCTGACTTGTTTCGGAGAACCTCTAGTTAATGAAGCTTTATTAACATTAATTTCGAGCTTAAGAATTCGTGTTAGAGAACATCCTGAATATCTTTCTTGGAATTCAACCATTTGGTTTGCTAGCATATCAGCATTTTCATCGAAAATGCTACCGATATCATCAGAAAGACATTGCTGAAGATTCCGTTTCTTTTAATGGTTTTACCAACTCCACATTAAACTTGAGTACAGTATGTTCTACTAAACTATCCCTTAATAGTTGAACTAAACATTTTTTGCTGCTTATTAAAAAATCTTCATGCAAAATAATATTTGTAGAGTTTTTGTATTCATAAGTTGCACTTTATCACATTAATATTTTTATTAATGCAAACTGCTGCATTATTTCGATGTTTAGTTGTTCGATAGTGAGAATATATGATGTTGGTGGAGATGTATGTGTTGCATTCCTCGCATAGGGTGTTTGCTTTACATGAGAATGGTTGTTGAGAAGTTTTAAAGGTTTGAGGTATTTGTTGTTGCTGTTGTTTCTGATTGTCGTAAAGCGTTTCCTCGTTGTTTGACATCTGGGGGCGTCCACTGACCGATGTTGTATACGTACATTTATTATTAGGATATTGAGTTTGTGGTTGTCCACCATAGTAACCCTATCCTGGTTGTCCATGATTTTGAGGGCATATACTATCAGATGTTGTCGGCATATTTTCGTATAGAGGGTATTGTGTTTGTTGTTGTCCACTATAGTAGCCCCATCCTGCTTGCTCGTGATTTTGATTTTGGCGGTATCGACTATCTGATGTTGGCATATTTTCATATAAGGGGTATTGTGATTGTTTTTGTCCAACATATTAACCCCAACCTGGTTGTCCGTGACTTTGCAATGTCGAGGTATGTGTAGACGTATATAATGAATGGGATGATGAAGGTTTTACCCGTTTTGCATTTAACTGAGACGACGTCTCTATTTTCCTTTTTGCTGCTGATTGGGAAATCACGTTTCCATCATCATGAGCAATCGTATGATGAAACTTCATCGCGTACTCGCCTTCAATATATTTATTACACTTTTAAGTGTTTTCTGTAAATTACACTGGAATTTAACTCCTTTTACATATAGCACAGATATAAGGCATTTTTAGTATAGTTATTACTTTGTTTTGCTTTGTTTTTTTTTTCTTTGACTACACAATTTTTTAAATAATTATATTAGTATTAATAAATTTCTTATCGATGTTAGATATGTATTTCTTTTCACAAAACTGATAGACACGTGAAATGATTAATTCTTCAAAATATTTTGATGTGCCACTCACAATGTATCAAAAAAGACTAACTTAAAAAACAAAGTTAGACAAACACCGTGTTAGCGGAAAAATTCAAAAAAAAAAATCCAACACCACAGTGCACCTTTCAAACGTGACACAAGGTCACAAGCCACAATTTTCACATACATTCAAAATCAAGTACATGGCCACTTGAAAATCAAAACAGGGTAAAAAATTGTCAAACCCAAAAATAACATAATTCTAAAGACAGGGTTATCAAAACAATGACGATAGAACAGACGAACACGTACACCACACAAGCATTTCTTTAACGGAAAATTTCTAAAGAAAGGTTCAGAAATCTAACGAATTGAAAAGCAAAATTAAATATCTCTGAAATATCAAACACACAAACGCCTGCATACACATAAGCACCATGTGGACGGAAAAATTCCAAAGAAATGTTCAGAACTCTAACGAACACAACAGAACTCTAGCACACACACACAACATGGGCATAAGGGATTTTCTATCAGAGAGCAAAAAAAAATAGGTTTCATTAAAACAATAACGACGAAACACATGAACACATGCAACCCTAAAACGAAAATTCTAAAACAATAACTTGAATACTTCTAAACACAAGCACAATGTTGACGTAAAAATTCCAAAGAAAGGCTCAGAAAATTGACGAATTTTAACAAAGAGAAATGAACGATCGCTAGGATACCACATACATCCACAAGATGATGTTGACGGAAATATTCGAAAGAAAAATTTAGAACTATGACGATCTCTGAAGCAATGACTTCACTCGATGTTTAATCATACACCATATCAAATAAAAAAAGGGTCACATCACGTTCCCCATGCCCAAGCTAATAACAATTTATTATCTAAGACTATCTGAAAACTACATAGGATTTTCCTATCCCTAAATTAAAAAGGGTCACATCACGTACTCATATCCAAGGAAATAAAAATTAATTATCTTTGACTATCTGAAAACCACGTTGGATTTCCCTATAACCAAATACAAAAATTGTCAAACCACGTAATTATTTCCAAGCTCATAAAAATTAATTACATAGGATTTCCTATATCAAAGCTCATTAAACTTGATTAATGTGCTTTGACCTGTCAATCATATCCAGTACCAGTATTTCATTACTACTTTAGAATTCCAATTATCCTCCTTAACTGTTTTTACAATAATGGTTTTAACATTGTCTTCCATAAATTTGTTTATCGGATTTTAAACACTCTTGGGTTGTAGCTGTAGGTTTCTTAACACTAACTAATTTTAGTTTTTGATTTAATGGTTCTATCACTTGCTTAATTAAAATAGCACCGCCCAAATTTTTTCATATATCTCAGGGATTTTATGAAAAAAAAATCCAAAAAACCTTATCATAAGCCATAAAATTATTTTCGATACTGATTTTATCTTCGTTTCAACTGTGATCATATATTCTTTCATGGTTTATCTCGCAATAAAGTAGTGACAGCTGCAGGTCTTTTAACACTAGATAGTTTTAGTACTTCATTTAATGGTTCTATCACTGGCTTAAATATTTTAGATAATCTATAATTATTTTCCGCTTCCCCTAATTTTATGATATTAAATTTTCTCGACTTTCTTAATTCCTTAAGAAGAGTTTCCTACATTGTGTGTTTCTACTGGGTCGCTCTTTATTTCAACTGGAAGGCTGATCATTTCAAGTGATAGGATGTTTATTTCAACTGGTAGGCTGATCATTTCAACTGGTAGATGGTTTGGTTTAACAGGTTGGTTGTTTATTTACACTGGACTGTTTTATTATATCGACGCCTGTGGGAATCAGAGGTAGATTTATTAGTAACTATGAATGTAATCATCGGAACCTTTTCTATAACGTCAACAGCGAATTTCATTTGTTTTATTTATAAGATCTACGTTTCTTTATCCAACACTCTCGGTCTGTAAACGTTGTTCAGGCGTTAGTCTTTCCATGATAAAATGCCAAACAATACTAAACAAAAATTACACGACAGCATGAAACGACGCACACGTGATCTGTCAAAAAAAGGCTATTGAATAAGTATCTCTACTTGGATCACCCATTATCAAGAAATATTTTAAAAAACTCTTTGAAATGTCGAAATAGTAAGCTCTTTAACATAATACATGTGCATATTTTCTAACTAATTTATAAAAATAGTTTTCATGAAAATGTTATATTATTTTAATCCAATTGGAATAGGTTTTGTTTTAGAAAAATACTTTTTTATTGTTGTTTATATAATGTTATATGGCTAGCAGTAGTAGCACCTTATGCGTGAATAAATCATATTCATTGAAAATAATACTTTTCCCTGGCTGTCTTCTGAAACAGTGTTTATATAATTCAGCTATAAAAAAACAGCTTCAGACTTCAATATTAAACGACTTCTACCAAGACCCGTGTGATGGCCAGTAACACTTCATTATTTACCAGAAATACCCAATTACATCAAGAGCTGAAACTACTTTAAAATATGGATCGTTTTAAATCTCAACCAACACTGCGAAAACATAATAAATGTATAGAGTAATATAGTAAGTACAGAAAGTCATATACTGATATTTTAATTATTTGCTAAGCCCCTGATCATTGTACGGACGCAAGACATGCTAGTTTTTTAAGTCCCTTAACATCCCATTCAATTCTCTTATAATTTAATTCTTATACGAAAAGGCCCAGACCTATTATTTAAAGACGGCTCCAAATAGCCAATGCATTTTACAGTGAATTATTAACATGGTCAAAAGATTAATCTATTACTTGTAAAGCAAAAATTCGCAATAGGTGGTTGTTCAGAGAACCGGAGAAGTATCACTCAACAAGACTACAATATTTAAACCCGCTGTAAATAGCGAACCCCTGTTAAGAAATAAAACAACACGGAAACACCCCACACAGCAGCACACTTTCCTAAAAACGGGTTGTCAGATAACAATTACTGCTATCACATTCTTACGGATAAGAGAATCACAGGGCACTCTCCACCTCGCCTCCCACTAAGGTCCCAACCACGAAACCCTCATTCAAACATGCGGCATAAGAAAAATATAAAACGTTACTACAAGAAAAAGAAGCAGACACGAAATCAAAAAAAAATCATTTCTATGCTATTTATATGAAAATAGTTGACAGCAATCTCAATATGACTCAAAAATTACCATTTAACAATCAAAATATAATCAAACTTCCAAATAATGTATACTATAGTGTTCACGCCAAATTAGTCCCCATTTTTAAATAATGTTAAGAAACAAAAATGAAGTCCAGATGTCATTTGTATATTACAAACATATGTCACATAACATAGATTCCCTGTAGCATTCGACTTAGCATACCGGTTACAACAATCCGCTCGTTTATTTTACCTGAAGAGTTAGACGAATAAAGTTGAAAACTCCACTTATCACAATACGCTGTTCTTTTGAAATCAACCTTTTTTTGCCCTTAACATTAAAACTAAAACTACGTTAAGTTCTTCTTTACGGCAAAAAAGAAAGGGACCTAAGGGCAAAAACCATATATATATATATATATATATATATATATATATATATATATATATATATATATATATATATATATATATATATATATATATATATATATATATATATATATATATATATATATATATATATATATATATATATATATATATATATATATATATATATATATATATATATATATATATATATATATATATATATATATATATATATATATATATATATATATATATATATATATATATATATATATATATATATATATATATATATATATATATATATATATATATATATATAGCCGTAGCCTGTTATTTAATATTTCTATAGGATAATTAATATTTCTTGAGAAATAAGGTCTGGGCCAATGAGCATATATACGTATGATGCTTGGAGGAAGTCAGAACATTTGAGTGGTGAGCTTGGGAATTACTATTGCAGATGCCTAGATATATACGTATGCGTTAAGCGGAGAGACAATAAGTAGAGAGCATAATCTTGAGAGCTGGCAGAAACAACGACATTAAGACCGGAAACTCGTGTTGAAAGAGGATGAGAATCGAGCCGCAAAAGTTTGAAGAGATGTTCGGATATGAATTATGCCTCAGAACCCGAATCAAAAAAGCTCTTGTTTTGAACCATTCACCTCGATGAATAATTGTCGTACCTAATAGAACTCTTTTTAAATTAGCGGCAGTACAAGACTCAATTAAGTTAGATATAGGAGTTGTCGCTGCAGGGGTCAGTTGGTAGTGGACTCTCATTCGTGGGTTATTAATATAACTGTGAAAAGGTCTCTGAACGTGGGCCAAGAAATTTAATCGCCATGGAACAGCTCAGCGTCGCAAGGGGGAAGATGGATATGTAAATTATTATGAGAATTATTTCGAATTGGTGGGGTATTCGGTACAGAACTGGTTTAAACCTTTCGCTTAGATAAAACAAGCTTGTTAATTTGTGCTACGCAATCAACATATGTGCGGTATATTGATAACGAGCCCTAGTAGTTGCAAATTCAATTTTGGTACCTTCAGTTGAAGTTTCAAGCAACTCCTTCAAACTAGCCTCATATGTTGGTTTTACCCGCTGCCTAATCTCTTTGAGCTCTTCTTTGTGGACTTCCAAGGAAAGGACGCTACACGGAGTTAATGCTTCATCGTCCATTTGGGCTTTAAATTCGATTTACGCAACGGACATGCGAACAAAGTTAGAAAGGAAGGACATATTGCATTCCAGAAATCTATGTAGCACAGCCAAAAAAAGGAATGAAATAAGATGAACAATAATTTCTTGTAAATATCTCTTGTTGGCTCCAAAGCACAGTTGCAAATATGTGCATATACTCAGGTTTTTGTTTTAATTTAAGTAGGGGTTCCTAAATGTAGTACCGCATAATAGGGGTTACAGCTTATTAAAACAGAACCGATGGGAATTCTGGATGGATATATAATTGATATTTATGGAAGATGATAATACTTATAAATATAAACTTCAGTATATACATGTGTGTAGAAAAATGAAAAGAATGCAATTAACTTGAATGCGAATAGCTCAATAATTCAATGATAAAAAGAATAGGTAGATGAAATAATATTCTAATTCCTTAAATCAGCAAGTAAATCTAAAAATGATTTTTAAAAAGTATATTCCGTTCATTTAAATATAAGTCGGTTCAAACGGAATTGACACAGAATTGACTCGTAACTTTCGAAATGGTACAGAAGGGGTAACTATGCCAAAATTACCTAGGCTGGGATATATTTTAACACTTTTGTTTATATAGTGAAAAATAAAAGCCACACTATTCGTACCGAAAAATTGTTTGCGTACTAGTAATGAACAAACTGTGTAAGTAATTACACAACGTAGTGTAGCTAATATAGCCAAAAAACTTTGTCAGTAACACTAACCCTTAATAGCACGAGTAAACATTTACCACGAAATTAAATAACCTGTGATAAATCAGGGAAATTAACTTGAATGTTTTGATGTTGTTAACGCGAATGTATGCCCTAACTACTAAAACATATTCTTGTATGTGCAGACTTTTAAAAGCTTTCATCAGTCGTTATTGACCACAGAATTCAATTAGAGTGACCAACGCTACTCATTCATATGTTAAATTAATGTAAACGTCAAAAATGAGATATTTAGAGTAATTCCGCAGTTCAATGGTAGGAAAATGTTGTTGTGTTATTTCTGTTATTTAAGCTTGCAGCATTCATCCGTCGATCGAGAATCTGTAACAGACGATGTTGTGAATATGTTGCGCTCTCAGTGTTTTAACATTTACTGTGACAGCGTATTACATAGGTAGTATGCGTTCGCCAATATCAGACACTCTGTAATTGACGATGTTGTATATAATATATATATATATATATATATATATATATATATATATATATATATATATATATATATATATATATATATATATATATATATATATATATATATATGACTCGCTTTGTTTGGCCATAGCAACAACAACGAAACAGCCAAACACACATGTGTTTTGTAGAGATATAGCAGAAGTTGCTAGTTTTTTATTTTTCATAATCAAACCTTTAATAAAACACGGGATAGTAATCAAAATATTAACAAAATGAAAGCAGATTCTTAAACCTCATAAAATTTTCTTTAAAACAATCCCAAATTAATAGTATGTTATGTTTGGATTTAGTGGTAAAATTTTGTTTTCCATCAAATCTATGCATTTTTTTAAAATGCCTTAAACTGAAATTTTCATGTCTCTCGGCGGGAGCTAGGTTTTCATTTTAGATCCATACTTTCTTTGGGTAATTTTCTTAGAATTTTGTGTAGATTTCGATTTTGCTATACGCTTGTCACGTTTTTTCTCACCCGAACAAATTGACCCACCCTAATATATATATATATATATATATATATATTTTATACAACATCGTCAATTACAGAGTGTCTGATTGGCGAACGCATACTACCTATGTAATACGCTGTCACAGTAAATGTTAAAACACTGAGAGCGCAACATATTCACAACATCGTCTGTTACAGATTCTCGATCGACGGATGAATGCTGCAAGCTTAAATAACAGAAATAACACAACAACATTTTCCTACCATTGAACTGCGGAATTACTCTAAATATCTCATATATATACATAATTGAATTCTGTGGTGGAATATGTTTTAGTAGTTAGGGCATACATTCGCGTTAACAGCATCAAAACATTAAAGTTAATTTCCCTGATTTATCACTGGTTATTTAACTTCGTGGTGAATGTTTACTCGTGCTATTAAGAGTTAGTGTTACTGACAAAGTTTTTTTTGGCTATATTAGCTACACTACGTTGTGTAATTACTTACACAGTTTGCTCATTACTAGTACGCAAACAATTTTTCGGTACGAATAGTGTGGCTTTTATATTTCACTATATAAACAAAAGTGTTAAAAGATATCCCAGCCTAGGTAATTTTGGCATAGTTACCCCTTCTGTACCATTTCGAAAGTTACGAGTCAATTCTGTGTCAATTCCGTTTGAACCGACTTATATTTAAATGAACGGAATATACTTTTTAAAAATCGTTTTTAGATTTACTTGCTGATTTAAGGAATTAGAATATTATTTCATCCACCTATTCATTATATCATTGAATTATTGAGCTATTCGCATTCAAGTTAATTTAATTTTTTCTACACACATGCATATACTGAAGTTTATATTTATAAGTATTATCATCTTCCATAAATATCAATTATATATCCATCCAGAATTCCCATCGGTTCTGTTTTAATAAGCTGTAACCCCTATTATGCGGTACTACATTTAGGAACCCCTACTTAAATTAAAACAAAAACCTGAGTATATGCACATATTTGCAACTGTGCTTTGGAGCCAACAAGAGATATTTACAAGAAATTATTGTTCATCTTATTTCATTCCTTTTTTTGACTGTGCTACATAGATTTCTGGAATGCAATATGTCCTTCCTTCCTAACTTTGTTCGTATGTCCGTTGCGTAAATCGAATTTAACGCCCAAATGGACGATGAATCATTAACTCCGTGTAGCGTCCTTTCCTTGGAAGTCCACAAAGAAGAGCTCAAAGAGATTAGGCAGCGGGTAAAACCAACATATGAGGCTAGTTTGAAGGAATTGCTTGAAACTTCAACTGAAGGTACTAAAATTGAATTTGTAACTACTAGGGCTCGTTATCAGTATACCGCACGTATGTTGATTGCGTAGCTCAAATTATCAAGCTTGTTTTATCTAAGCGAAAGGTTTAAACCAGTTCTGTACCGAATACCCCACCAGTTCGAAATAATTCTCATAATATTTCACATATCCATCTTCCCCCTTGCGACACTGAGCTGTTCCATGGCGATTAAATTCCTTGGCCCACGTTCAGAGACCTTTTTACAGTTATATTAATAACCCACGCCCCTCACCTGTTGAAAAGTTGTTTCATCTAAATAACAAAACAAGAGGTGAGGCTTGATAGGTTGTTAAAAAGGCGTCGCTGACGAACGAGGGATTTGATTGCATGGGAAGCATTGCAGATTCGTTTTGAGAATAAAAGATTGCTTATTAATAGCCAACTAAAAGACTTGTTAAGCTTAGAAAAAATTACCATAGAATCCGGCGACTCTACAAAATCAATTCAGGCAACAATAAATAGCATCATATCTGCCCTGCGGCTATAAAAATTTGACATAAATAGCTGGGACCCCACTTTGAATATCTATGTCGTACACGATTTACAGAAAATATGTTACCATTATGGGAACAATCCTTAACTAATAAAGCGGAATGCCCATCTTGGAATGAGTTAAGCACATTGCTCACTAGTCGGTATCAAACATTGGAAACAGTTTCCGATCTTAGCGAGCAGAATTCGTCATCCAAAGCCCACAAAGTTCGAAAAACTTCTTCCAAATTACAAACTTCGAAAAGAGTAAACTCGTACCAAACTATTCTGGCTATCCCTTTATGTAAGCTCAGCCCCAATCAATTCCATACTATTCGCATATGTCCCAAATTCGTGAATATGTCTTATAACGAGAAAGTTACATGCATCAAAAATCTTAGGCTATGTCTAAACTGCTTTGGGAAAGGGCATACCGTAAAAGATGGCACAAGTTCTTATTGCTGTTTACGGTGTCACAAAAGACACAATACCCTCATTCTCATAAATAAAGAAGACTACTCCAATAATGCTACTGTGCACATCCCTAACGAATGAGAGTCCACTACCAACTGACCCCTGCAGCGACAACTCCTATATCTAACTTAATTGAGTCTTGTACTGCCGCTAATTTAAAAAGAGTTCTATTAGGTACGACAATTATTCATCGAGGTGAATGGTTCAAAACAAGAGCTTTTTTGATTCGGGTTCTGAGGCATAATTCATATCCGAACATCTCTTCAAACTTTTGCGGCTCGATTCTCATCCTCTTTCAACACGAGTTTCCGGTCTTAATGTCGTTGTTTCTGCCAGCTCTCAAGATTATGCTCTCTACTTATTGTCTCTCCGCTTTTACTACCTCGGAGATGGAGGCTCCATGGAGCGAATTGGGACCTCTTTGCCGATCAAATGAGGGCGATTGCGGCGACCGTGTCCTTGGCCGAATTTGGAGCGATGTCGCTGGACAACCAGATTGGCAGAATTGACCAGTGGATGTGCACTGTCAGTGATGCTCTCCTTGGTCGTAGTCGTAAGACACGACCTAGGGGGTCAGGTGGTGGACTAGGGAGCTAGATCTGAAGCGAAGGAATGTCCGACGCCTCCGGAAGCGATTCCAGAGGGCAAGACGGACCAACGCGGAGGATCTAGCTGAACGTAAGGCTGCCTATCTGACCGATCTGAGGTCATATAAGGACCTTCTTCTAAGTGTGAAGGAGGGCGATTGGAGGAGCTTCGTTGAACGCAATAGGGACGAACCCTGGGGTGCGGTTTACCGCATCTGTAGGGGTAGAGACAGGGCGTCTGACATCGCTTCCTTCCAAGTTGGCAATACTTCATTGTCATCGTGGAGGGAATGTGTTGACCTGTTGCTAGAAGTGTTCTTTCCGAGGGCGGATCCGGACGGGCTCTCTCCTCCACGTGAGGAGTTGCCCGACCCTCCGGCCTTAGAAAGAACGGAGATCGAGGAGGGCGTGTATCGGGTTAGGTGTAGGAAGTCGCCGGGTATCGATGGTATGACCGGAGAGATGTGTAAAAGCATCTGGAAGGGAATACCAGAGTACCTGGAGGTAATCTTTAGGAGGTGCTTTAGCGAGGGTTGCTTTCCTGAGGTTTGGAAGCGTGCTCGCATTGTTGTTCTGTTGAAGTCTCCCGATAGGGTAAGGAGTAATCCTCGCTCTTATCGGGGCATCAGTCTCCTTCCAGCATTTGCAAAAGTGCTGGAAAGGATAATGGTGAACCGACTTCAGGAGAACGGTGATGCAGCGCTTTCTGACTTTCAGTTTGGCTTTAGGGAGGGTAGAAGCACAGTGGATGCGTGGCTTCATGTCCGTCGAAGCGTTGCGGAGTCATCCGCTAAGTATGTCCTGGGCATCTTCGTTGACTTTAAGGGTGCGTTTGACCACCTCTCCTGGGGTAGCGTCATGCGGAGATTAAGTGCAGTGGGCTGCCGCGAGATGAAACTTTGGGAGAGCTACTTCAGTGGCAGAAATGTTTGTGTGGAGGGTGCCAATGACACGGTATGGAAGACCGTTGAGCGTGGTTGTCCGCAAGGATCCATCTGTGGTCCATTTATTTGGAACCTTATGATGGATCCCTTGTTGAGGCAGCTTGGTCAGTCGTACAAGGTGTGCGCATACGCGGATGACTTGCTCATCCTGATCGAAGGACAGTCTCGTGCTGTTCTGGAGACTCAGGGTGAGGGGGCCATGCGTGTTGTGGCTGAATGGGGTGCGAGTGTTGGAGTCGCTGTTGCGATGGACAAGACCGTGATGATGCTGCTGAAAGGCAGGTTGTCACGGGCTCGCCCGCCTCTTGTAAGCATTGGAGACGTTAGTCTTAGGTATGCGACTGAGGTCAAATACCTAGGAATAATGATGAGTGAGAGGATGAACTTTCTGGTTCATCTCACTCACGTGAAAGATAAGCTTTCTGTCATTGTGGGCAAAGTTAGGCGGATCCTTAGGAGTGACTGGGGCCTCAGCAGGCGTGCCACTCGTACTATATATGCTGGCCTATTTGTTGCTTGCGCAACATATGGCGCGCCTATATGGTACGAGACGGTTATGTCTGTTGCAGGCAGGAACAAGGTTTTGTCGTGCCAGCGAGTAGCCATGCTGGCTTGTATGCCAGTGTGCAGGACGGTTTCGACGGACGCGTTGCAGGTGTTGCTGGGTGTAGCGCCTCTTGACCTTGAAGTAATCCGCCGAGCGATTGCTTTCAAGGCCAAGAAGGGGCTACCACTTCTGGATGTAGATTGGTTTTCGGCGCCTGTGTCCGATATGCGGGAGGTGAAGGCACGCTTAGAGGAGTGCGTGATCTCGAGGTGGAGGCAGCGATGGACAGAAAGTGACAAGGGCCGCGTGACGTATGAATTCATACGTGACGCGGACTTTGTCAAGGGACGCCCTGACTTCGGCTTCGGCCTAAGTCTGGGGTTCTTACTGACTGGCCATGGCTCTCTCAATGAGTTCCTTCATCGGAGGGGTCTCTCTGAGACTTCTGATTGCCGGTGTGGTGGTGGTCCGGAGCACTGGAGGCACGTCCTGTTGGTATGTCCGTTGTACAGCGACATAATGGACTTGGACGGGATGGGCATTGTCCAGACCGTCGACAGGTTCGACTTCAGTCGTTGCTTGGGGGATGATCGGGCTTTTAGGAGGTTGGGGGAGTTTGCTCGTGTAGCCTTCAATAGGAGAAGACTCGCAGGAGCCTAACGGGGTTTCTCTGGTGTGACCATTCGCGGATAAGGCGTGGCATTGTCGTTGCCTCACACTATCGTCGTTGAATCGTTGTCTCCGTTGCATCCTTGTCGCCGTTGCATCCTTGTCGCCGTTGGATCGTCTGTCGTCGCCGTTGGATCGTCTGTCGTCGTTTCTCCTCTGCTGTGTTGTATCCCGTGAGGGAGGCAAAGTCCTTTGTTGTTGTTCGTGACGTCTATGCTGGTGCCAGTCCCTGGCCATCGAATTGCCCGTGAGGGCGACTGTTAATTGTTTGTGTATTGTTTGTGTTTTGGTTGATAAGTTGCTGTGGGTGACCAGTCCCATGTTATATGGAACAGAAACTGGAAGTAGCCTTTTGGTTACGAGGTCTGACCGGAGACTTTAATCTGGTACCACGGGTAGTCAGGAGCCCCCAGAACTTGTTCTGGCCTGACTATATGGTGCGGCCCTTCGGGGAGTATCGTGGTGGCTGTGGTTTAAACCCAAATCGCGGGGAGAACTTCGGTTCGATGTGGAGTTGCATTGCGACCGGGTGCTGTGACCCATAGAACAGCAGAGGTTTAGATAGTCCTCGACCCCTAACCAAGAGGGAAGCCATGACCCATAACTGTCATGCTTCGAATTGGTACCGGCGGAGTTAATCCAATGGGGCGCTGGCCGTCGCATCGTTATGGCCCCAGTGTGATGGCACACCGTGGTTCAGGCCGTCGTGGCGATAATCACGTAAAACCCGGCGACTCTGTCTCTCCGCTTAACGCATACGTCTATATCTAGGCATCTGTAATAGTAATTCCCAAGCTCACCACCTCCTTGCCTACTTTCGCTGATACTCAAGAAATGTACTCAAATGTTCTGACTTCCTCCAAGCATCATACGTATATATGCTCATTGGCCCAGACCTTATTCCTCAAGAAATATTAATTATCCTATAGAAATATTAAATAACAGGCTACGGCTACGGTTGCTCCTTTCGTCAAGTTTATGGCCTCTCCAGGTGTCGACTCGGGTGGATAAAAATCCTCCTAAACCAAGGCGTTTTTTGATGATTATAGCGACTACCTAGAACGTGTTTCATCGCTACGAAGGGCCCTTCGAGTAATATCGACGTGTATCGTTTCATTTTTAATACTCGCTACCCCCATAAGCCAGAAGATCGAAACAGTAGCAGTAGTAATAGTCTTAGCACAAAATATGCATACCCGAACGAGTAAAAAATGCCTCCGAAAAAGAAATAACCCAGAAATCAGTTACGATTGGTAATCTTAATCCATTCACTGATTCAAAAGGTCTTATGCGAATTGGCAACCGCATCGAAAATGGTGAAGTCTTAGGTACGATGAACGTTATTCAATAATTTTACCATACAACTGCTCATTCACTAAGCATTTAGTTATATTCATCCACACTATCTCATTGCACGGAGGAAATACCCTGATGCTTCGAATGGTAAGGTTACAATACTATATATCCAAACAAAAATTGCAACGACTATTAATGGGAACCCTACCTCCAGAACACACCACATTCTCTTGAGCATTTCCTATCACCGGCATTGATTTTGCAGGACCATTCGATATCAAAAACTATTATGGAAGGTCATGCATTATTACAGAAGGATACGTTTGTCTTTTTGTATGCTTTTCGACTCGTGTGGTTCACTAAGAGACAACATTTTCCCTGTCAACCCCTCTCTTTTAGTCGCGTTTCACTGTTTTATTTTCCGCCGAAGTTGCCTAATTAATGTTAATTCCGATAACGGAAAAACATTTGTTGGAGCCTCAAAGGAACTAGCAGCCAATTTCATACTAAGTTTACGTGAAGCGACTATATCCCTATTTTCAGACCGGAACCTGTCTTGGCATTTTATTGCTCTGAATATGAGAGCACTGTGGAAGCGGGAGTCAAAAGTTTTAATACTCATTACAATAACAACCCGCATAGAAGCTTGTGTAAATTCACGACCCATCTCACAAATGTCCGAAAATCCCAATGATATCCTAGCCTTGACTCCGGGCCATTTTCTTGTAGGAGAGCCAATTTTATGTTTTGCGGAACCCATTGAATCAGAATTTAATCTATCAAATATAAATCGATGGAGACGTGTAAAACCCTCGCGCAACAATTTAGCATTCGTTGGAAAATCGAATATTCAAAAGATCTACTGTTGAAAAACCAGTTGGTCAGAGCAGTAGATAACCGTACACAAAAGGTTAGCATAACTCGCAGTCTTGTCAAAATTGTTGTTCTTCCTCCGTGTTTGTGATATTTTGTTTCGGTTAATACTACTTTCAATTTTCAGAATGAGTGCCATCTAACAAAGGGTAATCAAGAAACGTAGAAATCGTATGATATATTTTTGTCGAGTGCGCAATAAAAATCAACGAACAACTTTAAGTCGTTCGTTTACTGAACGTTCAGTAAACGAACGAACTGTTATCGACCCCTGCACTGCAATCATCAAGATTTCGACGAGTCTAGTTGAAGAATAAAAGTTATTCACAACCACATTAGGCGACGACAATATATGCTCTGTTACTATTTGTCCACAACAAACAACCAAAAACAATCGTTAAAAGCAATCCTGAAAGATATTCAATTTTTAGTATTTATGTAATTTAAACTGAATTATATGAACTTTATAATGAACTATAACCATTTTTAATATAAGTATACATATTATTATGAAATCCAGATGTCACTTGTACTAATATATTACAAACATATGTCATATAATATAGAATCTCTGTATTATTCGACTTAGCATACCGTTTACAATAATCCGCTCGTTCACTTTACCGAGAGAACTAGATGAGTAAAGTTGAAAACTCCACCCATCACCAAACGCTATTCTTTTTAAATCAATAATGACACTGCATATGTAAACTACGGTAAGAAGATTCGAGGAAAAGAATTTCCATTCCAAAAAAATACAATTTTGTCTTCTCTCTATCCCATATTTCCATATTAGGTGTCATGGATAAGAGTTGAAGAAAACATCTAAAAATAGAAAATAAAACTTCTTAAAAATTTAACTGAACACTCACAATAATGAAAAATATTAAACCGAATAAGACCAAATCAAAGAAAGAAAGACAAATAGCTATATACCGCAAACAATTAACAAGGTCCCAATTTTAAAACAAGTTGGAAAAGGCAATCACCTCGTTGTCCGGGCCATGGTCCAATAGAAATTTAATCAAGTCCCAAGAAATGTATTTTATCAATATCAACTTTTAATGAACATCAAAAAAACACACCTTTACACGACCCTAGACCGTATCATTAAAACTATAGGTGGAGTACCCTCGCCACCCGAGTGGGAGAAACCCCTAGGCACGGCCTATGGTAAGGGTTTTCATCACCTCCTACATATAACAAAGCTAATGCAATTTAATTACCTTTGATTTTCTCCATTCGATTTCCTATATCAAAAAAAATGGTTCAACACCAGAATACCAAACACACGTTCTGCACCTTTTAAAAGTGCCTCAAGGTCCCTACGACAATTTTCACAAAGTGACCTTTCAAATTAAGTACATCCCCGCTTGCAAATCAAAGACAGTACAACAAATTCTCACAATAAAGAAAATTATCACAATTCTAATGATAGGGTTCATCAAAACAATGCCAGTAAACACACGATCACGTAAAATGTGTAAAGGCAAATTTTTAAACAATGACGAACACATCTAAGCACACACGCAGCATGTGGATGAACAATTTCAAAGAAATGTTAAGAACTATGGCGAAATTGAACAACGAATAATTGACGATCGATGAAATACCACACGCATACAAAAAGCAACAGTTCCATGTGGCAATGACCTTACTCGATGTTTAATAACACATCCCAAAATGTAGAGCCCTGCTTTTATTACATAAGAACAAAACACGTCTATCAATCCCCTGTCGGCTTATCCAGAAAGCTCAGCAGTAATCGACAACAGTCTCGATATATGGTCTTGCTGGAACAACCCGATTTGCTGGAAGATAGCCCATAATTTGCTAGCAAAGTGGTGGTCGGCCGTTGTATTCAATAAGGCCTGTGGGCTACAATGCTAAGTTTTGTAGTGAATCGATTCCAATAGAAGCTTTGTAAAGTATTAATATATGAAATCAATATTAATTTTTTTTCGTACTAAAGCGTTGAAGCCTCCCGACTCCTTGGACCTACGAGTAAAACACACTTATTTATTTTCAAAGTTTAATAAAGTAAAATGAGTTGTTTATTTAATATAATTGGTGGGATGTTTAATAATAAAAATGTTTAGTTAGAAAATAGTATATGTGTAAAAAAAAAGACTTGTATGGACAATTTGGTCGTGTGCGTGGTATGTGTTGCCAGTATGGGTGCGCTTAAGGGACCGCTGTATCGTACTCTTCAATATTGCTTAGAGTTGGCCTTTCCTGCAAACTAAAAGTGTCTTCACTTGCAGCTTTATGAGGGTCGTCGAATTCATCGTAGTTTTCTGCAATAGTACAACAATGTTTACGTTTATTAGCCGCATACACTCCTACATAATATAACGGTCGTTGTTCAACAGATGGCTGATGATAAACAGTCCGTTATAATTTTGTTCTAATTTACGCGATTTTTGGTTTATTTCCGCTAGAACTTAATGTTCAGAATATTGTCTGCAGTAGCGTTCTTTGGCTTTCTGTTTCGCTTATATTACTCTCTGAACTGTCGCTTCTCATATTTTGTTATAATAGTTTACTTCCTTATAGGAGTCATCTTGCAGCATTTACGCTAATTTGTTTTAAATATGTCACGCGGAGTACATCCTATCCATAGTGTAATCGTCCCAATGTTATTAGTTTTCTTGTTGTTGCTTTCCTCACCTACAGTGTCTTTCGACACGTTCCGCATGTCCATTCGCCCTTGGCGTTCGTACGGCGCTCTGCATATGTTTAATATTGTATTCGTTGCAATATCGGCTGGAATTTTTTGAAGAAGAAGCTGTTCCTCTTTCGGTGACAATTCGTGTGGGGGAATCACATGTTTTGTCGCAGTACTTTTTAACAGCTCGTATAATAGTGTACTTAGTAAAAGCATCTACTTAGGTTAACACAAATGTTCGTTTCTACACCCAGAGAAAAGATATGGATACTATATATATATGGTAAAGACAACAATAATATGTTCTCTGTAATATATTATGTAAACTGCAACCATTGCATTGTTTTTTGAATTTCATTTTGACAATAGTATGATAGCGGCAATCATAATATTTGTGATTTATAAAAATATTATTGATATGAAAATTTAAACATGAAAATATGGTTGTAGCATCAATATAAATATAATTCGTGCAACAGATTGTTTTTGGGTTTTATGTCAGCAGTGTGATATGATATATGATTACGGAAATCACGTATGATTATAATTTTTAGAAATTTTAGTAGGGATTTTGAAACAATATTATTGTTACGAATCTTACGCAATAATAGTACTTTTTATCTGTAAATAAATTTTTTAAAACAAACTGCTTTGGATTTATAAAGGGTGGTCCATCCAAAACGCACGGTGTTATTTTAAATCATAATCATAAAAGGTTCTATGACAATTATGTGCGAAACAAATTATCGGCCAAATGCTTGCAACGGCATCGGTACTATACCTCTATCCGAAGGTCCATATTTTCAATGAATCTCAAACGAAATAGAGGTTCAATGTCGGTAATGTGTCCTTTAGCTTTTGCATTGTTCTTAACCTATTGATGTATACTTTTTTTAAATATCCCCAAAGAAAGAAGTGTCAAATCGTGATCCTGGCGGCCAATTAACATCGCCACGACATGAGATAGCCCGGCTATTAAATTTCGATCGTTTTGCACGATTGGCACTTGATTATAACCGCTATACAAGCCTTGCTTCGAAAAATATTTAAAACGTGTCGCAGATTAAGTTGCTCCTTGATATTTAATATCGGGTAAATTTCTTTCTCTATGTGACTTTTTAATTTTTGATAGTACATGGAATTGTCCTTCTTTTTCGACAGAATCACTGGCATTGCATAAACCGACTTTGTTACATTTTTCTTTCAAATTATTCCCTTTTCGATTTTATTCTTCGGTTTAGGGGACATGAAATGGTGTTTCAACTATTGGTTCGTTTGAGTCCAATTCTATTCGCAATTCGATTAAGTTAGTTTTTCCGATTTCGCACTCTCCGTTTTCAAAAACATCCTGATATTCGTCAAAAAGTTCAATAGAATCCAACTTGGTTTTCGGAAATTAACTTCTGCATGTAGTGTGATTAACATCGAAAGGTGTTTATTTCATATCGCATTTGGTTTAATCTTCTAATATATAAAGATCTGTAAGCAATAAATTATCTTCAATCATAAATGCTTCGGTATTCAGATTGACACTGGCTATTTTGATTTCGATCATCACTTTCTCTTAAGCGAGCAGTGAACCGCCACAAATACCATAACTTTCAATCATACAGTGTGATCGTTTGTAGGACAATTACGCATTACGGTTTCGCGGACATTGACTGTCCGATTCCAAAAATGCTTTAAATTCTTCTTCTTGCGTCCACTCTATTTAAAAAGTAATAATGTGCGGCGTTACATATAATGTCTTGTCTCATAGAAATTAAAACTTGTTAAAACCTTGTGTTTTCCTTGTTTTTGCTTCTTTGTTTGTCCTGACGTATTTATAAAATTCCCTTTTCTTATTTACGCCAACGTTTGTTTCTACGCCCGAATAGTGGTTTGCAATCCTCGATTATTTAACCTATTTCTATAAAGTTTTTAACTTTTATCGTAGTAAAGTCTTTTTGTATGTCTATATTAGAAAGCCCTTCTCGGGGTTATCTTATTCATGCAGATTCGCTGAGACCATAACGTTTACCTAATGCACATTCACGGGAATAATATTCAAAAATCTTAAACGTATTTTCATACAGCTTTACCCATTTTGTAATGCTTATCGGCTTCATCGATATCACAACTGAATTCGCGGTTATGACGTGTTGAGAATTCTTCCTATGTTGAGAATATTTCAGACGTAGAATCCAACCACATTTTCGCTACACCTCGTAATTTCGAAAATACCGCAAGTATCAAACATTTCTCATTCCAGCCAAATTGTTAGCCCGATCTATAAACTGGCTTATCATAAATAATGATCATCCGTTGGGTTACAACTTGGAATCGTTTTAGCAATCACATTTACACTGTAGTTTCGAGGAACTTGTCTCGAGGGTCGTTGTCATTTCTTGGTTATATTACATTCGTTGTTGATATGGCCAATGGTGCAGGAATCTGTCGTAAGTGCATCATTGACCTCATCAAATCTTTCAATTCGTCCATTTGGTTTTGTACGCTACCAAAATTTTTCGTATTGATGATTTGAGTCGACCAACTTGATTTCCTCTGAACCAACGTATCCAGCCAAACTTAGTACTAGTTCTGGCTCCAGGCCGGTTGCCGTTAAGTATCTGTCCTCCAAAAGTGTCTTAATTTGATGAACGTATACTTCATTCAATAGAGTTCCAAACTTTCTTGCGATTCTTAAAACACTCAAATACATTCTTGTTAGCAACAAAAACAACATTTTGTCAATTTGTTAACGTTCAATTTTAGTCCGTTGTTTTAATTCTCAAAAAAACTTTAAATCGGTTTCCTTTACTTATTCTTCGTCTGCACAAATCACTTCACACAATTCTCCGTAAAATTTCCGGTGTTATAGCTTTCATGGCGAATATTTTGTTTTTGCAGTGGTATGGTCGGTGGCTTATTTACTTATACCCTTTCTTTCAAATAACCCCTAAGAATACAGTCTGGCGCTGTTAAATCCGGTGAAAGTGGGTGCCAATTGAAATAACGTGTTCATTGTGTCCTTTGCAGTGTGGCTCCATCTTGTTGGAACCACAACTGTAAATAGTTTTCTACAGCTAGTCTCAAAAAATTGTTCAGCATCGTTCGATATCCAAGATCACTAACCGTAACTGAGGCCCCATGTGCATTTCAAAGAAATATGGGCCAATGATCCTTTCAGACGATACACCGCACCATACAGTACACTTAAGTGGGTGTAATTGTTGCTCATCAACTATTCTTGGATTCTCTGTAGAGCATATCCTGCACGTTTGTTTGTTTAAGAAACCATTCAACCAGTCAGTACGCACATTTAAAAGAGAGACGAAAAGCACGATGCGCCAAAACAATTGACTCTTGTTTTTTAAAATAAAATTCAACAATTGCTGATCGCTGTTCTGTTGTGTAGTGTTCCGTTTAAAATTCCCCAAGTTTGCTTTACAAAATTCTGAAATAAAAAAAATTAAAAAGTTAATAAACATTCAAACCACAACGTTAGTTTTGCGCCACCCTGTATAAGTATGAATAATTGGTTTGACAGGACACGTGTTAAATCGTACACTTCAATGTTGCCACGTCTATGTTTTTTTTTTAGTGTATCAGATGCTTTCTTTGTACAGAAAAGGTGCCGAATTTATGATCGATCTGTTTTTTTGCCGATTTATGTGTTGTTTTGAGTTTTATTAACTTCCGATGTAAAGTCTGAAACGTGAACTTTAGTTAAAAAAAGTGTCTGGTTGGGCTTATCCGGAGTTTAGGATTTATGTGTTGGACCAAGGTTGGACCGTATTCTTCGCCAATTTCTGAAAGAGTTTTTATGTTGGTCTTTGTGCCGACGCACTATGGATGAAATTTTGATTTCGTTGGCCAAAAGTGTAATAGTTTTTTGTCACCGATTTTTAAAATTTTTACGCAATTTTGTATCTTAAATATCCAGATTAATGTAGCCAAAAAATTAGGTTAAACTATTGCTAATTATGGGCGTGGTATGCTGTCAAACTCAACTGTTCTTTTTTAATTTCAGAAAAAGGTGTTTTTTTTATCAAAAATAAATGGTTACTACACGCAAGCTATCATCGATAATGGCCTGCGGTCTTTTTTATAATGTTGGGAGGATTATAGTCTTTAGTTGTTGTAAGTGGTAACAGCTCTAGAGTTTAATATTAGGGGCGTTATGAAATATTTATGAAACTACTATATTTTTCTCAAATTTAAATTATAGTGGAATAGAACTTCTAGGGAACAAAAGGTAACAAGAAACGTGTACCACCCGGAGAAAAGTGAAAGTGTCTTCTTTAACCCTATATATATATATATATATATATATATATATATATATATATATATATATATATATATATATATATATATATATATATATATATATATATATATATATATATATATATATATATATATATATATATATATATATATATATATATATATATATATATATATATATATATATATATATATATATATATATATATATATATATACTTTTGTACCCGCGACGACCCGCTGGTAGAACACTTATTTCATTTTAATGAACTTACTCTAAACAAATTCAAATTACGATAATTTAAAAAGCCTTATTAGTACTCGTGTACAATGGTGTATTAAATATGTGCTTTAGGTATTTTATAGCTTATAATGAAATAATTAAATATAATACCTGTGAAAGGGTTTTATGGTTTTGTTTTGACCAGCAAAAAAATAAGTCATAAAATTGTCACACTCGGTTCTACAGTAGATATATGATCTCTTTCTAAATTTACCTGTTATCAAATTTTAGGGTCAACCAAATTCATCAACAATTTTATAAACGTGTCAATAATCGCAACATTAAACCACTAAAGATAAAAACCAACCCCATATTGGCGAGATACTAATATATTCGCAAGTGATAAAACATAACAGCCCCAAATAAAAATATTCAGAAAAATTTGGAGAGCTTCAGTTATAAAGAACTAGTATTTTGGAAACAAAAACCAGGAAGAACTTCTTAGTTACGTTAAAATAAAATTAAGCTTAAATTCGCGTAGCACTGAAATACATGAACAAATATCTAATTTTGTCAAATCACTAAAAAACGCTACAAAGAAGTTAGCAACAGTCAACAAAAGTTTTATATAAAAAGTGCAAACTGGTTAGAAGGCCAACTTACTGTCGCTGCAGAAACAGCAAAGAAAGATAAGGCTGGAAGACAACGCAAATCATTGGACAACTGCAGCGATAGATCTAAAAGGCGGAAATTTAAAGATGTTAACGATGAAATTGGTTGTACAAATATAAAAGAATCTTTCCTACATCAATTACGGTCGCAGAACCAATTTACAAAAGTGGATATCATTGATAAAGTTGTTAAAGCTAGTCCAGTGAGAACAAAACGGATTCTTAAAAGTATACCAACTCCGAGCGATGCAAAACAGTTCACAAATGACGAGGCATTAGCATTAATTCTGGATTTGAAATTAACAAAACAGCAATATATTCAGCTCAGATTGCGTGCGATTGGAAAGGGCTCAAATTTGTATCCAGCATATCATCACATAACCGCTGCTAAAATGAACTGTTTGCCATCAAAGGACACTATTACAATCACACCAATTTCGGCAGAGGTACAACTACAATCTCTACTTGATCACATAGCCGAACGCTTGCTACAATCAATAGCAGGAAATGAGTTAAAGTAATATGAGAACACAAAGTTAATTCTGTTTTGTAAATTGGGATGTGATGGTTCTTCGGGACAAAAACAATACAAACAAGTTATATGTGGAAATATTTCAGACTCAGATGTACCATTGCGATTGAAAAAGATTTTGGAAGATTCAGAGCCTTCGACTAGTAGAACGCAAACAAAGAATATATGGAAAAAATGAGACACCATCTTCTAGGAAATACTGCAGGCCAATCAAATTTTAATTCAAAAAAGAAACTCAAGATGTCATTAAGAAATAAGTTAGTGATATCAAGGCCCAAATTGCAACACTACAGCCATTACAATTACAGTTAGATGGGCAGCAAATTGAAGTAAGCTACCAATTAGTACTGACAATGATATATGCACAAGTAGATCAGGCTTTGACTAACACGAAGGCTGCATCCAGCTTTATTATATGCCAAGCAACCTCAACCCAATTAAATCAAGACCCGACAAAATCATTAGATAATACCGATGCATATGAATTTGGATTATCACCACTACATTATACGACTTATGGAACACATACTAAAAATCAGTTATGATTTGGATTCCGAGTCTTCAGGATTAATAAGAAACAACGAAACCAACAAAGATTTAAGAACTTCAAAAAAGAAACATGTTCAAGATGATCACCGTAAATTTGGATTGATTATAGATCAGTCAAAACAAGGGCCAGGCAATACAAATGATGACAATACCGCAAGAAGATTTTTTTCAGATCCATCTGAAATAAGAGTAGTGAACTTAAGCTTTATTTTCAGATTTAAAATAATCCTAGAAGTACTTGCGTGCAATGACGAAATTGACTCTAGAAAATTTGGAGATTATGCAAAGGAAACTGCAAAAATATATATAACCAACTACCCATGGAGATATATGTCTGCAACAGTTCACAAAATCCTTTACCATGGAGAAGATGGCATTAAACATCATTTGGTGCCACTTGGAGAACTATCAGAGGCGGCTCAGGAAAAAAGGAACAACGATTACAGATTTTATAGAGAGCACAATACTAGAAAAATTTCACGAAATTCCACAAATGAAGATCTATTTAATATATTATTCGCAACGTCAGATCCGTTCTGAACAAAATATGGAATATTTGCAATCAATATTTGATTCAAATGAATAATAATTATAATTGACTTTCATTGTTATTTAAGTACGAAAAAAGTCCTCAATTAATTTTAATGTAATTTAAACTGAGTCAAGTTAAACAAAATATATATCCATTAAAAAAAATAACTGAAAAATTTTGATCGGTTCAAAAGTTACAGAATTTTGGCCAACGAAAAACGATGTGCGACGGTGTTACTGGGGACTGTTATGGCTGATATAAAAGTTTTCTTCATATTGTCAACGTCGTTTTGAAAATTGTATGGTTCTCATTTCATGTATAAACACTGATTATCTATGATTTTGTACCACTATTTAATAAACAGTGGTCTATAATTCTTTGATTATATGACGAAAGTTATGCTGCTGGTAGACATGTAGACTGTATCTCAGCCAGATTGTCTTTTTATCTGACATGACACCATTAGTCAGCACTGTTAACGTCTAAATAATAGCTTTTCGATTAGCCGCAAAAGTATGATGCAATGGGTATTTTGCATTTATCCTAACAGTATTCTAAGTGAGCCAATATGAAAATTGGTTGTCTGAAAGTCCGTTTGGTCCTACGTGCAAGTTTAGCAGCTATGACTCTGGCGTATAGCTCTAGACGATGCAGTATTTATTCTTTCAATGGAGCCCCCATGTCTTTGCATAGAGTATTCGTACAATAACCCTGCGATTGTTTTAATTTTTTTTGTTTTGCTCGTTTGTTTATTTTTGTATGTGACTTTAATACATTGATCAGCGATTTACTGGCTCGAGACCACTTGCATCTACATTTTAATAGAGCCAAATTTTTTAAAAAATGGCAAAGTGACAATGATTTTCGCGCCTGCACACTGTTTAGTAGTATATATATACAGATACTGGATAATGATTGACAGGTCAAAGCACATTAATCAAGTTTAATGAGCTTTGGTATAGGGAATCCTATATAATTAATTTTTATTAGCTTTTGACATGAGTACGTGATGTGACCCTTTTTTTTATTTGGTAATAGGAAATCCTATGTGGTTTTCAGATAGTCCAAGATAATTAATTTTTATTACCTTGGGTATGACTACGTGATGTGACTTTTTTTATTTGGGTATAGGAAAATCCAATGTGGTTATCAGATAGTCCAAGATAATTAATTTTTATTTTATTTAGCTTGGATGAGTACGTGATGTCCCCCCCTTTTTATTTGGAGCTATAGGGAGATAGATAATAAATTTTTATTAGCTTGTGTATGGGGATCGTGATGTGACCCTTTTTTATTTGATATGGTGTATGATTAAACATCGAGTGCAGTCATTGCTTCCTCGATCGTCATAGTTCTGAGCCTTTCTTTGGAATTTTTCCGTCAACATGGTGCTTGAGTTTAGAAGTATTCAAGTTATTGTTTTAGGGTAGCACGTGTTCATATGTTTTGTCGTCATTGTTTTTATGAACCCTTTTTTTCTTTTCTGCTGTCTGATAGAAAATCCCTTATGCACATGTTGTGTGTGTGCTAGAGTTCTGTTGTGTTCGTCATAGTTCTGAGCCTTTCTTTCGAATATTTCCGTCACCACCGTGCTTGTGGATGAATGTGGTATCTTAGCGATCGTTCATTTCTCTTTGTTAAAATTCGTCAATTTTCTGAGTCTTTCTTTAAAATTATCATCGTCAACATGGTGCTTGAGTTTAGAAGTATTCAAGTTATTGTTTTTGAATTTTCGTTTTAGGGTTGTACGTGTTCGTAAGCTTTGTCGTCATTGCTTTTATGAACCCTATCTTTGCTGTCTGACCCCTTTTGCCATGCTTTGTGTCTATTTTAGCGATCGATAATTTCTCTTTGTTCGATTTCGTCAGAGTTCTGAGCCTTTCTTTGGAATGTTTCGTCTACATGTTTTTGATTTTCTAGTGGGATGTACTTGACTTTAAATGTATGTATGTACAAATTGTGGCTGTGAAAGGTTCAGTGCGTGCGTGTGTCCTATTCTGGTGTGGGGCAATTTTATTAGTAGTTTCCGTTAAAACGGTGATTAATTAAAATTTCACTAGACTGCTTTCCGCTAACCCGATGATTGTTTAGATTTTTTCTAGACGCAGGTGAAGAAATCTTGCTGTAGCTTTCATGTGGTAAAGGAAAATGATAATCTCTTTTTATTTTTGGTATAGGAATTCCAATGGAGAAAGTCGAAGGTAATTCATTTGTATTGGCATTGTTAAAGGAGGTGATGAAATCCCTTACCGTAAGCGGTAGCTAGGGGCTTCTCACACTCGGGTGGCGAGGGAGCTCTCCCACTTGTTTCAATGATAGGGCGTTGTAAAGGTTTTGTTGCTTGAAAACATTTGTCTCCCTATTTCTTATACAGTGAGAGAGTAATACCTGTGCACAGAGTGGGGTCCCCATTTTCAGTCACTCTGCTGTGTGGGGGTTTTGTTTTTTCCAATGTGTCTTAAAAAGGTCGTTACTATTTACAACATGCATTTCATAAGACTTGAGGACGTAGTGAGGGCCTTATCCCACTTGTTTCAATAATGGGGTCTTGTTAAGGTTTTGCGGTTTGGAGGCATTTGTCTCTCTTTTTGACTTTTGGCGCCTGATTTTCGGGGAGTAAATTGCTGTGTGAAAGTTTTTCTTTAATGTTCTTTAAAAGAAAGTTTTTTGCTCAGTTGAATTTTAAGAATTTTACTTTTCGTTTATTAAATGTTATCTTTTACTCATATCCATGAAAGTGTGATCGCATTAATTGTTAAGAGTGCACCCTCCTTTTCGGGTATTATGCACGGGTGTGGGAGGTTTTGGGAATTTTGCGTGCTCGAGTGTTTCCATATTTTCTGGTCTCTAGCCTATTTAAATGCTAGAATTGTTCGATGATACCATACATTGTTTGGTAGACTAGATTATCGATCGATTGGTAAATGTAAATTAACTATTTTCATATGTAAATTTCGTAGTAATAAACTTTATTTTTTTTTTTTAATTGGTGTCCGCTTTTTCTTCTTGGTGGTTTGAATAAGGGTTTCGTGGTTGAGACATCAGTGGGAGGCGAGGTAAAAAAGAACCCTGTCATTCTCTTATCTATAAGAATGTGATCGCGGAAATTGTTATGTGTCACCCCGTTTTTGGGAATGTACGATTACTGTGTGGTGTTGTTTTAGTTCTTAAGAGGAGTTTACTAAACCATTGTCTTTTAAATTTTCTTTCGAAAACGTATCTGAACACCACCTTGTTAACAATTTTTGGAGTTTACGACAAAAATAATTTTTTAGCACATCCAATGCCATCACTTTTTTGTGGCAGGTCGATTGATTATAAACGTTGCTTGTTGGCTGTAACAAATATGAAAAGTAGTTTTAAAGTTATAATGCTCTTTATGTAAATTGATTGAAAACACTTTTTAACTTATGAATAAGAACTAGAATTTATTATTTATTAATACAAACACTTCGATGTCAACAGAAAGATAATGTGATAAATTCCATAGAAAAATCTGTAAAATTGCAGTGTGTGAATATCTGGCACATTGTACACAATAGAAGAACTATTTTTGGTTTCCCTGGAAAGAAATACACATGTCTATTTTACATTCGAAAAATCGTTACAAACCCAGCATTTAAAGTAATTTTTGGGCTATTATTATTTTTGACATGAACGAACTTAGCGAAAGCCCTTAATTAAAAACCATCTGCTTAATGTATGTTTTGCTGATGTACTTTTTTTTATTTAATAGAGAATATACAATTTTAGATTATAAAAAATTCTTATGATAATTTAATAGTGAACATCAAATCTGGGTGATACAATGTGGCCTCCTTGGTGTGATGAATGGAGGCTCGACTATCATAAATTTCTACCTACGGGTAAGAACATCGAACAATTTTTCAGCGGCGGGTTTTCAGCTCGTAAATACCGACGGCTTTATAAGTAACAGAGTAATTATTAAGTTATCTTAATACTACTCTGTAAAATACATTAGCCGCTTGGAGCCCTCGTTAAATAGTAGGTCCCGGTCAGCTCGTAAACGAATTATATCGTACACAGCACTAGTTTGAGAGAATCTAATGGTATGCGCTCTGTACCATGATCAGGGTCATAACAATTAATAAAAATATCAGTAAATGACGTTCTGGCCGCATCTCCTTCTGAGTCTTGAAAATCTATACATTTCTCATGTTTTCTCAGTGTTGGTTAAAATTTCAAACGATACTTATTCCAAATATTGAAGTTCGAGCTCTTCATGTAACTGGATGTTTTGGGTAAATTAAATAACGTTTCTGACCATCACACAAGCTCTTGGAAGACGTCGTTTTAATATTGAAGTCTTAAGCTGTAATTCCCAAAACTGTATTACATACACACTTCTCCAGAAGACAGCCAGAGGATAGTTTTATTTCCAAATTTTTTAAATATGATTTATTAACGCATAACATGTAACAGAAAAGTACATAACACAAACAACAAAAAGAGGCACACCTAATTTTCTTCAATAAGAACCAAATTAAAATTTAAGTGGAATAAAATTCTATAAAATTTACAGAAAAACTATTTAAAAATCTTACTATGTCGAAATTTAAAATAATTTCAAATTCGATTCTTCTCTAAATATTTCTGTATAGTTTAGTCTCCACCTTTCAACTCTAAAACTAAAGCCATTTACATGTCGTTTTAAGAGTGGTATGAAAACCACAAAATTACAAATTTTCCCAATTTTAGGTTATGTTCACTATTGCTTACATTTTCGTTTTTAGTCAACCAATTCTTGACATTTTCTTCAATTTAAAATACTAATCGAAAAGGATATCTAATAATATTGTAAGACCACGGATTGGGATATTTATCTTAATGTTTTTAAAACGTACTCGGGAGTAGTACTCGGGATTTGCACTAATGTGGAATTTTAAGTAGAAATCAGATATGATACTCATATTCGTTTTAATTTATTTAGTATCTTTGTTGGTCGTATGTCAGGTTTAATTCCAATATATTTTACAGCGTATTATTTAGCAATTTGATTTTCATTTGATACTTTTAAGAAATATGTTGCTTCGTCTGATAAAAACGTTATTTGTCTTTACTCGCTAGAGTAAAAAATCGCTTAAAAAAGCAAAGTTCCATATTACTCAATATCATAAGAGCTCTCATTGTGGACTCTTCTTATTGTGGAAATACAAATGTTATGCTTAGTCTAAGTGAAAGTCCGAACGGATTGAAATTTAAAAATATTTATCTGTAGGCAAAGTCGTTACATCAACCGAAATATGAGTATCAGAAACAGATTGTTCACCTATAAAAGGGATGAAATATTACACATTTATAAATGGAGAAGATTTTATTGAACCTGAATATGCCAAATCTGATTCAATACTTATATTTGAGATATATTGCATGCAAAAACAAAACTATTAAAAGATTATACTTTTGTAAAGGTCGACATCGCCATATAGATTCATTCTTATTATATCAAGCATATAACCATATTCCAAAACATTTAATTCGCGAAAACGCATATATTTAGCCGTGAGCGTTGGTGAAATAAACATGGATTAATTAATAAATAAAGAAGACGAAATTCGCTGTGGACGTTATAGAAAAGGTTTCGATTAGTACATTCATATCTTGTAATAAATCAGCCTCTGATTCCAATGGACGTCAAAATGTTAAACATTCTAGTTTAAATATAAAGCCTACCAGTTGAAATAAACAACTCCACCAGTTGAAATTTACAGCCCACCAGTTAAAATCAACAGCACCACCAGTTAAAACTAACAGCCTACCAGTTGAAACAAATAGCCTACCAGTTGAAATAAAAAGCCTACCTGTTGAATAATCTTTCCACCAGTTGAACAAATTTACCTTTAAGCTATAAACACGTCATAGAGGAAACCCTTCTACAAAAAAAAATAGTCTAGAAAATCTTAAAACAGATATATATAATAGCATTTAATTAGGGGAAGCGGAAAAAAGTTATATAGAAATTTAATAGCATAAAAGTAGGGGATGCAAAAAAAATACGATAGAGTATCTTAAACCTTTATGCCAGTGATCGAACCATTTAATCAAATATTCAACTTAACTTATTTAAGAGACCTACAGAGACCACCGAACAGAGTTTTAAAAGTCCATAGCAGCTTTTCGATAAAGAAATTTAAAGAAGACAATGCTGAAACCGCTATCGTAAAAAAAACGGTTTGGTAGGATCATTGGAATTCTGAAGATGAAACAAATGACAAGAATTTTTTTCTCAATCAAATAAAAACGACTCGGACGTTATCGATTTATCATCACTTCATAGCGATATAAAACTTGATACAACATATGGTCTACATAAGGACGAGAAAGGTGTCCAGAAAATCTTAAAACAAAAATTTTGTAGCATAAAATTAGGGAAAGCGGAAAAAAGTCATAGAGAAATTCAATAGCTTAATATTATGGGAAGCAAAACAAAAAGTGATAGATTATCTTAAACCTTTATTCCGGCGAATCGAACCATTTAATCCTATATTAAAATTTGAAGATGAAACAAATTAGAATAATTTCTGTTTTCAATCAGATGAAAATCATTATCGCAAATAATTCGTTGGCGTATACACTAGGTTTATTTGAACTTATTTTCATTAAACCCATAAAAAATATGAGAAATTCAAGGGTTGCCATTTCGATTCGTCTATGAACTTTCCGTTATAAGTCTCCACCAACTTCTTATAGTCTTGGTAGGTGAACCTTAATTCTTTCCACACCCTTTGACGCTGTACGTTTTTTGATTATATGTGTATTCATAAGTATACAAAACTGTTTATTAAAAAATTCTTGTACATCATCAGTCTGTAAATTGTTGGCTTAACGTGCTTAGTTTAATAGTATTTAAAATGCTGCAGTCACACTAGTAGCATTTTTTGATTTAGTTGCTTTCACCCGACTAAATTTCCTGACCTCTATTCAGTGTTTAATAATTCGGACCTTCTTTCCATTTTTGATGTTATTATAAATTAAATAAATTTATTATCGTTGGATGTATATCGTTATAATATCATTAAGGTTCTGGTTTACAGCCTTATCCACGATGTCGATAACGTTCGCACGCATTCTAAGCGACAAACAGCTGATTTCGTAACTACTAACAAGCATCAGAACGAGAAGTCGAAAAAAAGTTAGTGCGTGAGAAATGACGTAATCATTTCAATGCAAATTATTTTTTTAAATAATTTAAAAATGAAAAATGTGCAGAAACGGAATGCATAGAATTAAAAAACAACATTTCTATTGCATTTCCTTCGTTTAATTTCGGCTTGTATATGCGCTTTTATGTGTTTCTGTTATCAAATGAAAGACAAAACACAACCGAACGAAAATAATTAGTGACTACCAATTTTGCATTGAAATGATTACGTCATTTCTCACGAACTAACTTTTTTTCGACTTCTCGTTCTGATGCTTGTTAGTAGTTACGAAATCAGCTGTTTGTCGCTTAGAATGCGTGCGAACGTTATCGACATCGTGGATAAGGCTGTAAACCAGAACCTTAATGATATTATAACGATATACATCCAACGATAATAAATTTATTTAATTTATAATGACATCAAAAATGGAAAGAAGGTCCGAATTATTAAACACTAAATAGAGGTCAGGAAATTTAGTCGGGTGAAAGCAACTAAATCAAAAAATGCTACTAGTGTGACTGCAGTATTTTAAATACTATTAAACTAAGCACGTTAAGCCAACAATTTACAGACTGATGATGTACAAGAATTTTTTAATAAACAGTTTTGTATACTTATGAATACACATATAATCAAAAAAAAAAACGTACAGCGTCAAAGGGTGTGGAAAGAATTAAGGTTCACCTACCAAGAGTATAAAAAGTTGGTGGAGACTTATAACGGAAAGTTCATAGACGAATCGAAATGGTACCCCTTGAATTTCTCATATTTTTTATGGGTTTAATGAAAATAAGTTCAAATAAACCTAGTGTATACGCCAACGAATTATTTGCGATAATGATTTTCATCTGATTGAAAACAGAAATTATTCTAATTTGTTTCATCTTCAAATTTTAATATAGGATTAAATGGTTCGATTCGCCGGCATAATGGTTTAAGATAATCTATCACTTTTTTTTTGCTTCTCAAAATATTAAGCCATTGAATTTCTCTACGACTGTTTTCCGCTTTCCCTAATTTTATGCTACAAAATTTTTGTTTTAAGATTTTCTGGACACCTTTCTCGTCCTTATGTAGACCATATGTTGTATCAAGTTTTATATCGCTATGAAGTGTTGATAAATCGATAACGTCCGAGTCGTGTTTATTTGATTGAGAAAAAAATTCTTATCATTTGTTTCATCTTCAGAATTCCAATGATCCTACCAAACCGTTTTTTTTACGATACCGGTTTCAGCATTGTCTTCTTTAAATTTCTTTATCGAAAAGCTGCTATGGACTTTTAAAACTCTGTTCGGTGGTCTCTGTAGGTCTCTTAAATAAGTTAAGTTGAATATTTGATTAAATGGTTCGATCACTGGCATAAAGGTTTAAGATACTCTATCGTATTTTTTTTGCATCCCCTACTTTTATGCTATTAAATTTCTATATAACTTTTTCCGCTACCCTTATTAAATGCTATTATATATATCTGTTTTAAGATTTTCTAGACTATTTTTTTTTTGTAGAAGGGTTTCCTCTATGACGTGTTTATAGCTTAAAGGTTAATTTGTTCAACTGGTGGAAAGATTATTCAACAGGTAGGCTTTTTATTTCAACTGGTAGGCTATTTGTTTCAACTGGTAGGCTGTTAGTTTGAACTGGTAGGCTGTTAGTTTGAACTGGTGGTGCTGTTGATTTTAACTGGTGGGCTGTAAATTTCAACTGGTGGAGTTGTTTATTTCAACTGGTAGGCTTTATACTTAAACTAGAATGTTTAACATTTTGACGTCTATTGGAATCAGAGGCTGATTTATTACAAGATATGAATGTACTAATCGAAACCTTTTCACCAACGCTCACGGCTAAATATATGCGTTTTCGCGAATTTAATGTTTTGGAATATGGTTATGTGCTTGATATAATAAGAATGAATCTATATGGTGATGTCGACCTTTACAAAAGTATAATCTTTTAATAGTTTTGTTTTTGCATGCAATATATCTCAAATATAAGTATTGAATCAGAGTTGGCATATTCAGGTTCAATAAAATCTTTTCCATTTATAAATGTGTAATATTCCATTCCTTTTATAGGTGAACAATCTGTTTCTGATACTCATATTTCGGTTGATGTAACGACTTTGCCTACAGATAAATATTTTTAAATTTCAATCCGTTCGGACTTTCACTTAGACTAAGCATAACATTTGTATTTCCACATTAAGAAGAGTCCACAATGAGAGCTATTATGATATTGAGTAATATGGAACTGTGCTTTTTTAAGCGATTTTTTACTCTAGCGAGTAAAGACAAATAACGTTTTTATCAGACGAAGCAACATATTTCTTAAAAGTATCAAATGAAAGTCAAATTGCTAAATAATACGCTGTAAAATATATTGGAATTAAACCTGACATACGACCAACAAAGATACTAAATAAATTAAAACGAATATGAGTATCATATCTGATTTCTACTTAAAATTCCACATTAGTGCAAATCCCGAGTACTACTCCCGAGTACGTTTTAAAAACATTAAGATAAATATCCCAATCCGTGGTCTTACCATATTATTAGATATCCTTTTCGATTAGTATTTTATATTGAAGAAAATGTCAAGAATTGGTTGACTAAAAACGAAAATGTAAGCAATAGTGAACATAACCTAAAATTGGGAAAATTTGTAATTTTGTGGTTTTCATACCACTCTTAAAACGACATGTAAATGGCTTTAGTTTTAGAGTTGAAAGGTGGAGACTAAACTATACAGAAATATTTAGAGAAGAATCGAATTTGAAATTATTTTAAATTTCGACATAGTAAGATTTTTAAATAGTTTTTCTGTAAATTTTATAGAATTTTATTCCACTTAAATTTTAATTTGGTTCTTATTGAAGAAAAATTAGGTGTGCCTCTTTTTGTTGTTTGTGTTATGTACTTTTCTGTTACATGTTATGCGTTAATAAATCATATTTAATAAATTTGGAAATAAAACTTTCCTCTGGCTGTCTTCTGGAAAAGTGTGTATGTAACACAGTTTTGGGAATTACAGCTTAAGACTTCAATATTAAAACGAATTCTTCCAAGAGCCTGTGTGATGGTCAGAAACGTTATTTAATTTACCCAAAACATCCAGTTACATGAAGAGCTCGAACTTCAATATTTGGAATAAGTATCGTTTGAAATTTTAACCAACACTGAGAAAACATGAGAAATGTATAGATTTTCAAGACTCAGAAGGAGATGCGGTCAGAACGTCATTTACTGATATTTTTATTAATTGTTATGACCCTGATCATGGTACAGAGCGCATACCATTAGATTCTCTCAAACTAGTGCTGTGTACGATATAATTCGTTTACGAGCCGGGACCTGCTATTTAACGAGGGCTCCAAGCGGCTAATGTATTTTACAGAGTAGTATTAAGATAACTTAATGATTACTCTGTTACTTATAAAGCCGTCGGTATTTACGAGCTGAAAACCCGCCGCTGAAAAATTGTTTGATGTTCTTACCCGTAGGTAGAAATGTATGATAGTCGAGCCTCTATTCATCACACCAAGGAGGCCACATTGTATCACCCAGATTTGATGTTCACTATTAAATTATCATAAGAAATTTTTATAATCTAAAATTGTATATTCTCTATTAAATAAAAAAAGTACATCAGCAAAACATACATTAAGCAGATGGTTTTTAATTAAGGGCTTTCGCTAAGTTCGTTCATGTCAAAAATAATAATAGCCCAAAAATTACTCTAAATGCTGGGTTTGTAACGATTTTTCGAATGTAAAATAGACATGTGTATTTCTTTCCAGGGAAACCAGAAATAGTTCTTCTATTGTGTACAATGTGCCAGATATTCATCAAACACACTGCAATTTTACAGATTTTTCTATGGAATTTATCACATTATCTTTCTGTTGACATCGAAGTGTTTGTATTAATAAATAATAAATTCTAGTTCTTATTCATAAGTTAAAAAGTGTTTTCAATCAATTTACATAAAGAGCATTATAACTTTAAAACTACTTTTCATATTTGTTACAGCCAACAAGCAACGTTTATAATCAATCGACCTGCCACAAAAAAGTGATGGCATTGGATGTGCTAAAAAATTATTTTTGTCGTAAACTCCAAAAATTGTTAACAAGGTGTTGTTCAGATACGTTTTCGAAAGAAAATTTAAAAGACAATGGTTTAGTAAACTCCTCTTAAGAACTAAAACAACACCACACAGTAATCGTACATTCCCAAAAACGGGGTGACACATAACAATTTCCGCGATCACACTCTTATAGATAAGAGAATGACAGGGTTCTTTTTTACCTCGCCTCCCACTGATGTCTCAACCACGAAACCCTTATTCAAACCACCAAGAAGAAAAAGCGGACACCAATTAAAAAAAAAATAAAGTTTATTACTACGAAATTTACATATGAAAATAGTTAATTTACATTTACCAATCGATCGATAATCTAGTCTACCAAACAATGTATGGTATCATCGAACAATTCTAGCATTTAAATAGGCTAGAGACCAGAAAATATGGAAACACTCGAGCACGCAAAATTCCCAAAACCTCCCACACCCGTGCATAATACCCGAAAAGGAGGGTGCACTCTTAACAATTAATGCGATCACACTTTCATGGATATGAGTAAAAGATAACATTTAATAAACGAAAAGTAAAATTCTTAAAATTCAACTGAGCAACAAACTTTCTTTTAAAGAACATTAAAGAAAAACTTTCACACAGCAATTTACTCCCCGAAAATCAGGCGCCAAAAGTCAAAAAGAGAGACAAATGCCTCCAAACCGCAAAACCTTAACAAGACCCCATTATTGAAACAAGTGGGAGAAGGCCCTCACTACGTCCTCAAGTCTTATGAAATGCATGTTGTAAATAGTAACGACCTTTTTAAGACACATTGGAAAAACCCCCACACAGCAGAGTGACTGAAAATGGGGGCCCCACTCTGTGCACAGGTATTACTCTCTCACTGTATAAGAAATAGGGAGACAAATGTTTTCAAGCAACAAAACCTTTACAACACCCTATCATTGAAACAAGTGGGAGAGCTCCCTCGCCACCCGAGTGTGAGAAGCCCCTAGCTACCGCTTACGGTAAGGGATTTCATCAGCTCCTTTAACAATGCCAATACAAATGAATTACCTTCGACTTTCTCCATTGGAATTCCTATACCAAAAATAAAAAGAGATTATCATTTTCCTTTACCACATGAAAGCTACAGCAAGATTTCTTCACCTGCGTCTAGAAAAAATCTAAACAATCATCGGGTTAGCGGAAAATTCCAATGAAATTGTCCAAAACCCGAATACTACACAAACGCACTGCACCTTTAAAACGTTCCACATGGTCACAAGCACACTATTCACGTACATTCAAACCAAGTACACTCTACTTGAAAATTAAAACGTTGCAACAAATTGTCACAATTAAAATATCACAATTCTAAAGACAGGGTTCATAAAAATAGTGACAATTATTCACACGATCACGTACAATGCATAAACGAAAATGTTTACCATGTGGACGGACAATTATAAATAAAGGTTATAACTCTGACGAAATTGCATGAATTCCTTCCCTCTATGACTAACATTAACAAACCTGATCTTATAAGATCGTTGTTCTATAAATAGAAACTTCAAATCACCATCTGAAAAAAAACGTCAGTCGGTCAATATGGTAGGAATTGCGTCGCTTGTATCCGCACTCTTCGACAATAATACTTCGCATATGCAAAATCAATGCAATGTTTTGTATAGATCGTTAAACGAGCAGAGACTTAGTCGGCAGCACACATAATGGTGTCGATAAGCCGCCCACAACAACGGAGAAACTTGCGTCTACCAGATGGTAATGTAATTGCTTTAAATTCGCAGACTTACTTTTGCTTCCCTCTATAACATATAACAACAAACCTGATCTTTTTACCTTGTAAAGCAATTCCTCATTTCAAAATAATAATTAATTACAATCGCTGAAACACTACACACAAAGCAATAGCTTTATGGGCAATGACCTCCGTCGATATTTAAAAACCCCCCAATATCGGACTTTACAGAGGACCATATCAAATAAAAAGGGGTTTCATCACGTGTTAAAGCTAATAAAAATTAATTACCTTGAAGAATCTGAAAACTCCAAGGGATTTCCTATATTAAAAAATAAAGATGAGTTCTCATGATACTTTTCCACATGAAAACGCAAGATAACTTCACATGCGGCAGTCTAGTGAAATTTTAAACAATCACCGTTTTTACGGAAACTACTAATAAAATTGCCCCACACCAGAATAGGACACACGCACGCACTGAACCTTTCACAGCCACAATTTTTACATACATACATTTAAAGTCAAGTACATCCCACTAGAAAATCAAAAACATGTAGACGAAACATTCCAAAGAAAGGCTCAGAACTCTGACGAAATCGAACAAAGAGAAATTGTCGATCGCTAAAATAGACACAAAGCATGGCAAAAGGGGTCAGACAGCAAAGATAGGGTTCATAAAAACAATGACGACAAAGCATACGAACACGTACAACCCTAAAACGAAAATTCAAAAACAATAACTTGAATACTTCTAAACTCAAGCACCATGTTGACGATGATAATTTTAAAGAAAGACTCAGAAAATTGACGAATTTTAACAAAGAGAAATGAACGATCGCTAAGATACCACATACATCCACAAGCACCGTGTTGACGGAAATATTCGAAAGAAAGGCTCAGAACTATGACGAACACAACAGAACTCTAGCACACACACAACATGTGCATAAGGGATTTTCTATCAGACAGCAAAAAAGAAAAATAGGGTTCATAAAAACAATGACGACAAAACATATGAACACGTGCAACCCTAAAACAATAACTTGAATACTTCTAAACACAAGCGGAAAAATTCCAAAGAAAGGCTCAGAACTATGACGATCGAGGAAGCAATGACTGCACTTAATGTTTAACCACCATATCAAATAAAAAAGGGTCACATCACGATCCCCATACACAAGCAAATAAAAAATTATTATCTATCTCCCTATAGCTCCAAATAAAAAGGGGGGGGACATCACGTACTCATCCAAGCTAATAAAAATTAATTATCTTGGACTATCTGATAACCACATTGGATTTTAAAAAAATAAAAAAAAGTCACATCACGTACTCATACCCAAGGTAATAAAAATTAATTATCTTGGACTATCTGAAAACCACATAGGATTTCCTATTACCAAATAAAAAAAAGGGTCACATGACGTACTCATGTCAAAAGTTAATAAAAATTAATTATATAGTATTCCCTATAAAAAAGCTCATTAAACTTGATTAATGTGATTTGACCTGTCAATCATTATCCAGTATCTGTATATATATACTACTCTTATTTTATCGCAATTTCGGGTGCGTGACGAGTTTTATCAGAACGCTTCGCAGCAATTGTTGAAAGGAAAACTATAGTCGTTAAGACCGGGTTCTCAACAAACGTATGAGAACTACTGTTGTAAATCTCAACAGAAGTTCTCATGCGTTTGGTGAAATCCTAGTCTTAAGTAGCTCAATCTTCCTTTTAACACTTGCTTATTTCTTAAGAAAACGTGGAAAGTGATTTTCTTTTAGGTCGCGATGTCAATTTGCCTTTTTGAAAATTTTTTTGTCTTCTACTTTAAAATACACGGAAGATTCCTCTAATACCCTTTCAATTTATTTAATCAAAATACCAAAATAAATAATAGATCTTAACATAGGAATCGCTTTAAAACATGTTGGTACCGCACAAGTCGATCCACTCTAGTGACATAGTTTATGGCAGTAGTTGTTATAATTATCTGCCTTGTTCGACCTGCTAGGTGAAATGCTTGCTGGAAAATTCAACAAACCGGTTATACGATACAATAAACGCGGTTATTCGAAACCCGAATATAATTTTTTTTAAAAAAACTGATGATTTTTTCTGTCTTAGGAAACCAAACAATAGAAGTTTAAAAATTGAAGTGATAATCATATGTCAAGTTGAGGTAATATAAGAATTATATCACTATATTAATTATATCACTATGGACGGAGTGTATTACTCCACAAGTTATAGAAATAGTTGTACAGTCTGCCTGGCAACCGTAGCCAATACATTGTACAATTTTTTAGTTGATTCTGAAAAACAACAACAAGGTCTCGAACCAAAATAAAAACTCTTCAAGACATAGTAATGGTAAAAGACTGAATAAATGTTATCAAAAGAAAAAACATATATAATAAGTATTAGTACGCCCTAATGTGCACCGCATGTATGAATACATGTACAACACACACACTCTGTGCTTTTGCATCTGTGGTTTTTCGAAGGACCATGCGAAACGAAATTGGGGAAATGATATTGCGCTATGAAGATTTCTCTACGCACAGTTCGAAGGCTGTAAGCAAAGGGTAATTGTATTGTTTTTTGAATTTCATTTTGACAATACATAGTATGATAGCGGCAATCAGCGGAATTCACGTATAATTGTAACATTTAGAAATTGTAGTAGGGATTTTGAAACAATGTTATTGTTACGAATCTTACGCAATAATAGTACTTTTTATCTGTAAATAAAATATTTAAAACAAACTGCTTTGGATATATAAAGGGTGGTCCATCTAAAACTCACGGTGTTATTTTAAATCATAATCATAAAAGGTTTTGTGCGAAACAAATTATCGGCCAAATGCTCGCCACGGCATCGGTACCATACCTCTATCCGAAGGTCCATATTTTCAATGAATCTCAAACGAAATGGAGGTTCAATGTCGGTAATGTGTCGAATTATCTAATCCTTTAGCTCTTGCATTGCTCCTAACCTATTGATGTATACTTTTTTCAGTATACCCAAAGAAATAAGTGTCAAATCGTGATCATGGTGGCCAATTAACATCGCCACGACATGAGATAGCCCGGCTATTAAATTGGCACTTGATTATAACCGCTATACAAGTCTTGCTTCGAAAAATATTTAAAACGTGTCGCAAATTAAGGTTCTCCTTGATATTTAATATCGGGTAAATTTCTTTCTCTATGTGACTTTTTAATTTTTTATAGTCCATGGAATTGTCCTTCTGTTTGGACAGAATCACCGGCATCGCATAAACTGACTTTGTTACAAAATTTTTCTTTAAAATTGTTCCGTTTTCGATTTCATTCTTCGGTTTAGAGGACATAAAATGGTGCTTCAACTATTGGTTCGTCTGTGTCCAATTCTATTCGCAATTCGATTACGTTAGTTTTTCCGATTTTGCACTCTCCGTTTTCAAAAACATCCTGATATTCGTTACAAAGTCCAATAGAATCCAACTTGGATTTCGGAAATGCACTTCCACAAATACCATAAATTTCTATCGTTTGCAGGACAAATCACCCATTACGGTTTCGCGGATGATATGACAATGGATATCAGATTCAAAAAATGTAATTTCGAAAATACCGCAATTATCAAACACTTCTCATTCCAGCCAAATTGTTAGCTCGATCTATAAACTGGCTTATCATAAATAATGATCATCCGTTGGGTTACAATTTAGAATCGTTTTAGCAATCACATTTACACTGTAGTTTCTAGGAACTTGTCTCGAGGGTCGTTGTCATTTCTTGGTTATATTACATTCGTTGGCCAATGGTGCAGGAATCTGTCGTAAGTGCATCATTGACCTCATCAAATCTTTCAATTCGTCCATTTGGTTTTGTACGCTACCAAAATTTTTCGTATTGATGATTTGCGTCGACCAACTTGATTTCCTCTGAACCAACGTATCCAGCCAAACGTTCCAGGCCGGTTGCCGTTAAGTATCTGTCCTCCAAAAGTGTCTTAATTTGATCAACGTATACTTCATTCAATAGAATTCCAAACTTTCTTGCGATTCTTAAAACACTCAAATACATTCTTGTTAGCAACAAAAACTACATTTTGTCAATTTGTTAACGTTCAATTTTAGTCCGTTGTTTTAATTCTCAAAAAAACTTTAAATCGGTTTCCTTTACTTATTCTTCGTCTGCACAAATCACTTCACCCAATTCTCCGTAAAATTTCCGGTGTTATAGCTTTCATGGCGAATATTTTGTTTTTGCAGTGGTATGGTCGGTGGCTTATTTACTTATACCCTTTCTTTCAAATAACCCCTAAGAATACAGTCTGGCGCTGTTAAATCCGGTGAAAGTGGGTGCCAATTGAAATAACGTGTTCATTGTGTCCTTTGCAGTGTGGCTCCATCTTGTTGGAACCACAACTGTAAATAGTTTTCTACAGCTAGTCTCAAAAAATTGTTCAGCATCGTTCGATATCCAAGATCACTAACCGTAACTGAGGCCCCATGTGCATTTCAAAGAAATATGGGCCAATGATCCTTTCAGACGATACACCGCACCATACAGTACACTTAAGTGGGTGTAATTGTTGCTCATCAACTATTCTTGGATTCTCTGTAGAGCATATCCTGCACGTTTGTTTGTTTAAGAAACCATTCAACCATTCAGTACGCACATTTAAAAGAGAGACGAAAAGCACGATGCGCCAAAACAATTGACTCTTGTTTTTTAAAATAAAATTCAACAATTGCTGATCGCTGTTCTGTTGTGTAGTGTTCCGTTTAAAATTCCCCAAGTTTGCTTTACAAAATTCTGAAATAAAAAAAATTAAAAAGTTAATAAACATTCAAACCACAACGTTAGTTTTGCGCCACCCTGTATAAGTATGAATAATTGGTTTGACAGGACACGTGTTAAATCGTACACTTCAATGTTGCCACATCTATGTCTATGTTTTTTTTGAGTGTATCAGATGCTTTCTTTGTACAGAAAAGGGGCCGAATTTATGATCGATCTGTTTTTTTTGCCGATTTGTGTGTTGTTTTGAGTTTTATTAACTTCCGATGTAAAGTCTGAAACGTGAACTTTAGTTAAAAAAAGTGTCTGGTTGGGCTTATCCGGAGTTTAGGATTTATGTGTTGGACCAAGTCTGGGCCGTATTCTTCGCCAATTTCTGAAAGAGTTTTTATGTTGGTCTTTGTGCCGACGCACTATGGATGAAATTTTGATTTCGTTGGCCAAAAGTGTAATAGTTTTTTGTCACCGATTTTTAAAATTTTTGCACAATTTTGTATCTTATATATTCAGATTAATGTAGCCAAAAAATTAGGTTAAACTATTGCTAATTATGGGCGTGGTATGCTGTCAAACTCAACTGTTCTTTTTTAATTTCAGAAAAAGGTGTTTTTTTTATCAAAAATAAATGGTAACTACACGGAAGCTATCATCGATAATGGCCTGCGGTCTTTTTTATAATGTTGGGAGGATTATAGTCTTTAGTTGTTGTAAGTGGTAACAGCTCTAGCGTTTAATATTAGGGGCGTTATGAAATATTTATGAAACTACTATATTTTTCTCAAATTTAAATTATAGTGGAATAGAACTTCTAGGGAACAAAAGGTAACAAGAAACGTGTACCCCCGGAGAAAAGCGAAAGTGTCTTCTTTAACCCTATATATATATATACTTTTGTACCCGCGACGACCCGCTGGTAGAACACTTATTTCATTTTAATGAACTTACTCTAAACAAATTCAAATTACGATAATTTAAAAAGCCTTATTAGTACTCGTGTACAATGGTGTATTAAATATGTGCTTTAGGTATTTTATAGCTTATAATGAAATAATTAAATATAATACCTGTGAAGGGTTTTATGGCTTTGTTTTGACCAGCAAAAAAATAAGTCATAAAATTGTCACACTCGGTTCTACAGTAGATATATGATCTCTTTCTAAATTTACCTGTTATCAAATTTTAGGGTCAACCAAATTCATCAACAATTTTATAAGCGTGTCAGTAATCGCAACATTAAACCACTAAAGATAAAAAAACAACCCCATATTGGCGAGATACTAATATATTCGCAAGTGATAAAACATAACAGCCCCAAATAAAAATATTCAGAAAAATTTGGAGAGCTTCAGTTATAAAGAACTATTATTTTGGAAACAAAAACCAGGAAGAACTTCTTAGTTACGTTAAAATAAAATTAAGCTTAAATTCGCGTAGCACTGAAATACATGAACAAATATCTAATTTTTTCAAATCACTAAAAAACGCTACAAAGAAGTTAGCAACAGTCAACAAAAGTTTTATATAAAAAGTGCAAACTGGTTAGAAGGCCAACTTACTGTCGCTGCAGAAACAGCAAAGAAAGATAAGGCTGGAAGACAACGCAAATCATTGGACAACTGCAGCGATAGATCTAAAAGGCGGAAATTTAAAGATGTTAACGATGAAATTGGTTGTACAAATATAAAATAATCTTTCCTACATCAATTACGGTCGCAGAACCAATTTACAAAAGTGGATATCATTGAAAAAGTTGTTAAAGCTAGTCCAGTGAGAACAAAACGGATTCTTAAAAGTATACCAACTCCGAGCGATGCAAAACAGTTCACAAATGACGAGGCATTAGCATTAATTCTGGATTTGAAATTAACAAAACAGCAATATATTCAGCTCAGATTGCTTGCGATTGAAAAGGGCTCCAATTTGTATCCTGCATATCATCACATAACCGCTGCTAAAATGGACTGTTTGCCATCAAAGGACACTATTACAACCACACCAATTTCGGAAGAGGTACAACTACAATCTCTACTTGATCACACAGCCGAACGCTTGCTACAATCAATAGCAGGAAATGTGTTAAAGTAATATGGAAACACAAAGTTAATTCTGTTTTGTAAATTGGGATGTTATGGTTCTTCGGGACAAAAACAATACAAACAAGTTATATGTGGAAATATTTCAGACTCAGATGTACCATTGCGATTGAAAAAGATTTTGGAAGATTCAGAGCCTTCGACTAGTAGAACGCAAACAAAGAATATTTGGAAAAAAAGAGACATCATCTTCTAGGAAATACTGCAGGCCAATCAAATTTGAATTCAAAAAAGAAACTCAAGATGCCATTAAGAAATAAGTTAGTGATATCAAGGCCCAAATTGCAACACTACAGCCATTACAATTACAGTTAGATGGGCAGCAAATTGAAGTAAGCTACCAATTAGTGCTGACAATGATAGATGCAAAAGTAGATCAGGCTTTGACTAACACGAAGGCTGCATCCAGCTTTATTATATGCCAAGCAACCTCAACCCAATTAAATCAAGACCCGACAAAATCATTAGATAATACCGATGCATATGAATTTGGATTATCACCACTACATTATACGACTTATGGAACACATACTAAAAATCAGTTATGATTTGGATTTCGAGTCTTCAGGATCAATAAGAAACAACGAAACCAACAAAGATTTAAGAAGTTCAAAAAAGAAACATGTTCAAGATGAACACCGTAAATTTGGATTGATTATAGATCAGTCATAACAAGGGCCAGGCAATACAAATGATGACAATACCGCAAGAAGATTCTTTTCAGATCCATCTGAAATAACAGTAGTGGACTTAAGCTTTATTTTCAGATTTAAAATAATCCTAGAAGTACTTGCGTGCAATGACAAAATTGACTCTAGAAAATTTGGAGATTATGCAAAGGAAACTGCAAAAATATATATAACCAACTACCCATGGAGATATATGTCTGCAACAGTTCACAAAATCCTTTACCATGGAGAAGATGACATTAAACATCATTTGGTGCCACTTGGAGAACTATCAGAGGCGGCTCAGGAAAAAAGGAACAACGATTACAGATTTTATAGAGAGCACAATACTAGAAAAATTTCACGAAATTCCACAAATGAAGATCTATTTAATATATTATTCGCAACGTCAGATCCGTTCCGAACAAAATATGGAATATCTGCAATCAATATTTGATTCAAATGAATAATAATTATAATTGACTTTCATTGTTATTTAAGTACGAAAAAAGTCCTCAATCAATTTTAATGTAATTTAAACTGAGTCAAGTTAAACAAAATATATATCCATTAAAAAAAAATAACTGAAAAATTTTGATCGGTTCAAAAGTTACAGAATTTTGGCCAACGAAAAACGATGTGCGACGGTGTTACTGGGGACTGTTATGGCTGATATAAAAGTTTTCTTCATATTGTCAACGTCGTTTTGAAAATTGTATGGTTCTCATTTCATGTATAAACACTGATTATCTATGATTTTGTACCACTATTTAATAAACGGTGGTCTATAATTCTTTGATTACATGACTAAAGTTATGCTGCTGGTAGACATGTAGACTGTATCTCAGCCAGATTGTCTTTTTGTCTGACATGACACCATTAGTCAGCACTGTTAACGTCTAAATAATAGCTTTTCGATTAGCTGCAAAAGTATGATGCAATGGGTATTTTGCATTTATCCTAACAGTGTTCTAAGTGAGCCAATATGAAAATTGGTTGTCTAAAAGTCCGTTTGGTCCTACGTGCAAGTTTAGCAGCTATGACTCTGGCGTATAGCTCTAGACGATGCAGTATTTATTCTTTCAATGGAGCCCCCATGTCTTTGCATAGAGTATTCGTACAATAACCCTGCGCTTGTTTTATTTTTTTTTTGTTTTGCTCGTTTGTTTATTTTTGTATGTGGCTTTAATACATACAAAAATAAACAAACTGGCTCGAGACCACTTGCATCTACATTTTAATAGAGTCAAATTTTTTAAAAAATGGAAAAGTGTCATCGATTTTCGCGCCTGCACACTGCTTTTATCGCAATTTCGTGTGCGTGACGAGCTTTATCAGAACGCTTCGCAGCAATTGTTGAAAGGAAAACTATAGTCGTTAAGACCGGGACCGGGTTCTCTTAAGAAAACGTGGAAAGTGATTTTCTTTTAGGTCGCGATGTCAATTTGCCTTTTTGAAAATTTTTTTGTCTTCTACTTTAAAATAGACGCAAGATTCCTCAATACCCTTTCAATTTATTTAATCAAAATACCAAAATAAATAATAGATCTTAACATAGGAATCGCTTTAAAACGTAGCCATCTTAATTTTTGTATAGGTAAATTATTTACATGTTGGTACCGCACAAATCAATCCACTCTAGTGACATAGTTTATGGCAGTAGTTGTTAAAATTATCTGCCTTGTTCGACCTGCTAGGTGAAATGCTTGCGGGAAAATTCAACAAACCGGTTATACGACACAATAAACGCTGTTATTCGAATACCGTATATAGAAAATTTTTAAAAAACTGATGTTTTTTCTGTCTTAGGAAACCAAACAATAGAAGTTTAAAAATTGAAGTGATAATCATATGTCCAGTTGAGGTAATATAAGAATTATATCACTATATTAATTATATCACTATGGAGAGAGTGTATTACTCCACAAGTTATAGAAATAGTTGTACAGTCTGCCTGGCAACCGTAGCCAATACATTGTACAATTTTTTAGTTGATTCTGAAAAAGAACAACAAGGTCTCGAACCAAAATAAAAACTCTTCAAGACATAGTAATGGTAAAAGACTGAATAAATGTTATCAAAAGAAAAAACATATATAATAAGTATTAGTACGCCCTAATGTGCACCGCATGTATGAATACATGTACAACACACACACTCTGTGCTTTTGCATCTGTGGTTTTTCGAAGGCCCATGCGAAACGAAATTGGGGAAATGATATTGCGCTATGAAGATTTCTCTACGCACAGTTCGAAGGCTGTAAGCAAAGGGTAATTGTATTGTTTTTTGAATTTCATTTTGACAATACATAGTATGATAGCGGCAATCAGCGGAATTCACGTATAATTGTAACATTTAGAAATTGTAGTAGGGATTTTGGCAATCAGCGGAATTCACGTATAATTGTAACATTTAGAAATTGTAGTAGGGATTTTGAAACAATGTTATTGTTACGAATCTTACGCAATAATAGTACTTTTTATCTGTAAATAAAATATTTAAAACAAACTGCTTTGGATATATAAAGGGTGGTCCATCTAAAACTCACGGTGTTATTTTAAATCATAATCATAAAAGGTTTTGTGCGAAACAAATTATCGGCCAAATGCTCGCCACGGCATCGGTACCATACCTCTATCCGAAGGTCCATATTTTCAATGAATCTCAAACGAAATGGAGGTTCAATGTCGGTAATGTGTCGAATTATCTAATCCTTTAGCTCTTGCATTGCTCCTAACCTATTGATGTATACTTTTTTCAGTATACCCAAAGAAATAAGTGTCAAATCGTGATCATGGTGGCCAATTAACATCGCCACGACATGAGATAGCCTGGCTATTAAATTGGCACTTGATTATAACCGCTATACAAGTCTTGCTTCGAAAAATATTTAAAACGTGTCGCAAATTAAGGTTCTCCTTGATATTTAATATCGGGTAAATTTCTTTCTCTATGTGACTTTTTAATTTTTTATAGTCCATGGAATTGTCCTTCTTTTTGGACAGAATCACCGGCATCGCATAAACTGACTTTGTTACAAAATTTTTCTTTAAAATTATTCCGTTTTCGATTTCATTCTTCGGTTTAGAGGACATAAAATGGTGCTTCAACTATTGGTTCGTCTGTGTCCAATTCTATTCGCAATTCGATTACGTTAGTTTTTCCGATTTTGCACTCTCCGTTTTCAAAAACATCCTGATATTCGTTACAAAGTCCAATAGAATCCAACTTGGTTTTCGGAAATGCACTTCCACAAATACTATAAATTTCTATCGTTTGCAGGACAAATCACCCATTACGGTTTCGCGGATGATATGACAATGGATATCAGATTCAAAAAATGTAATTTCGAAAATACCGCAATTATCAAACACTTCTCATTCCAGCCAAATTGTTAGCTCGATCTATAAACTGGCTTATCATAAATAATGATCATCCGTTGGGTTACAATTTAGAATCGTTTTAGCAATCACATTTACACTGTAGTTTCTAGGAACTTGTCTCGAGGGTCGTTGTCATTTCTTGGTTATATTACATTCGTTGGCCAATGGTGCAGGAATCTGTCGTAAGTGCATCATTGACCTCATCAAATCTTTCAATTCGTCCATTTGGTTTTGTACGCTACCAAAATTTTTCGTATTGATGATTTGCGTCGACCAACTTGATTTCCTCTGAACCAACGTATCCAGCCAAACGTTCCAGGCCGGTTGCCGTTAAGTATCTGTCCTCCAAAAGTGTCTTAATTTGATCAACGTATACTTCATTCAATAGAATTCCAAACATTCTTGCGATTCCTTAAATACTCAAATACATTCTTGTTAGCAACAAAAACTACATTTTGTCAATTTGTTAACGTTCAATTTTAGTCCGTTGTTTTAATTCTCAAAAAAACTTTAAATCGGTTTCCTTTACTTATTCTTCGTCTGCACAAATCACTTCACCCAATTCTCCGTAAAATTTCCGGTGTTATAGCTTTCATGGCGAATATTTTGTTTTTGCAGTGGTATGGTCGGTGGCTTATTTACTTATACCCTTTCTTTCAAATAACCCCTAAGAATACAGTCTGGCGCTGTTAAATCCGGTGAAAGTGGGTGCCAATTGAAATAACGTGTTCATTGTGTCCTTTGCAGTGTGGCTCCATCTTGTTGGAACCACAACTGTAAATAGTTTTCTACAGCTAGTCTCAAAAAATTGTTCAGCATCGTTCGATATCCAAGATCACTAACCGTAACTGAGGCCCCATGTGCATTTCAAAGAAATATGGGCCAATGATCCTTTCAGACGATACACCGCACCATACAGTACACTTAAGTGGGTGTAATTGTTGCTCATCAACTATTCTTGGATTCTCTGTAGAGCATATCCTGCACGTTTGTTTGTTTAAGAAACCATTCAACCATTCAGTACGCACATTTAAAAGAGAGACGAAAAGCACGATGCGCCAAAACAATTGACTCTTGTTTTTTAAAATAAAATTCAACAATTGCTGATCGCTGTTCTGTTGTGTAGTGTTCCGTTTAAAATTCCCCAAGTTTGCTTTACAAAATTCTGAAATAAAAAAAATTAAAAAGTTAATAAACATTCAAACCACAACGTTAGTTTTGCGCCACCCTGTATAAGTATGAATAATTGGTTTGACAGGACACGTGTTAAATCGTACACTTCAATGTTGCCACATCTATGTCTATGTTTTTTTTGAGAGTATCAGATGCTTTCTTTGTACAGAAAAGGGGCCGAATTTATGATCGATCTGTTTTTTTTGCCGATTTGTGTGTTGTTTTGAGTTTTATTAACTTCCGATGTAAAGTCTGAAACGTGAACTTTAGTTAAAAAAGTGTCTGGTTGGGCTTATCCGGAGTTTAGGATTTATGTGTTGGACCAAGTCTGGGCCGTATTCTTCGCCAATTTCTGAAAGAGTTTTTATGTTGGTCTTTGTGCCGACGCACTATGGATGAAATTTTGATTTCGTTGGCCAAAAGTGTAATAGTTTTTTGTCACCGATTTTTAAAATTTTTGCACAATTTTGTATCTTATATATCCAGATTAATGTAGCCAAAAAATTAGGTTAAACTATTGCTAATTATGGGCGTGGTATGCTGTCAAACTCAACTGTTCTTTTTTAATTTCAGAAAAAGGTGTTTTTTTTATCAAAAATAAATGGTAACTACACGGAAGCTATCATCGATAATGGCCTGCGGTCTTTTTTATAATGTTGGAAGGATTATAGTCTTTAGTTGTTGTAAGTGGTAACAGCTCTAGCGTTTAATATTAGGGGCGTTATGAAATATTTATGAAACTACTATATTTTTCTCAAATTTAAATTATAGTGGAATAGAACTTCTAGGGAACAAAAGGTAACAAGAAACGTGTACCACCCGGAGAAAAGCGAAAGTGTCTTCTTTAACCCTATATATATATATACTTTTGTACCCGCGACGACCCGCTGGTAGAACACTTATTTCATTTTAATGAACTTACTCTAAACAAATTCAAATTACGATAATTTAAAAAGCCTTATTAGTACTCGTGTACAATGGTGTATTAAATATGTGCTTTAGGTATTTTATAGCTTATAATGAAATAATTAAATATAATACCTGTGAAAGGGTTTTATGGCTTTGTTTTGACCAGCAAAAAAATAAGTCATAAAATTGTCACACTCGGTTCTACAGTAGATATATGATCTCTTTCTAAATTTACCTGTTATCAAATTTTAGGGTCAACCAAATTCATCAACAATTTTATAAGCGTGTCAGTAATCGCAACATTAAACCACTAAAGATAAAAAACAACCCCATATTGGCGAGATACTAATATATTCGCAAGTGATAAAACATAACAGCCCCAAATAAAAATATTCAGAAAAATTTGGAGAGCTTCAGTTATAAAGAACTATTATTTTGGAAACAAAAACCAGGAAGAACTTATTAGTTACGTTAAAATAAAATTAAGCTTAAATTCGCGTAGCACTGAAATACATGAACAAATATCTAATTTTGTCAAATCACTAAAAAACGCTACAAAGAAGTTAGCAACAGTCAACAAAAGTTTTATATAAAAAGTGCAAACTGGTTAGAAGGCCAACTTACTGTCGCTGCAGAAACAGCAAAGAAAGATAAGGCTGGAAGACAACGCAAATCATTGGACAACTGCAGCGATAGATCTAAAAGGCGGAAATTTAAAGATGTTAACGATGAAATTGGTTGTACAAATATAAAATAATCTTTCCTACATCAATTACGGTCGCAGAACCAATTTACAAAAGTGGATATCATTGAAAAAGTTGTTAAAGCTAGTCCAGTGAGAACAAAACGGATTCTTAAAAGTATACCAACTCCGAGCGATGCAAAACAGTTCACAAATGACGAGGCATTAGCATTAATTCTGGATTTGAAATTAACAAAACAGCAATATATTCAGCTCAGATTGCGTGCGATTGAAAAGGGCTCAAATTTGTATCCAGCATATCATCACATAACCGCTGCTAAAATGGACTGTTTGCCATCAAAGGACACTATTACAATCACACCAATTTCGGCAGAGGTACAACTACAATCTCTACTTGATCACATAGCCGAACGCTTGCTACAATCAATAGCAGGAAATGAGTTAAAGTAATATGAGAACACAAAGTTTATTCTGTTTTGTAAATTGGGATGTGATGGTTCTTCGGGACAAAAACAATACAAACAAGTTATATGTGGAAATATTTCAGACTCAGATGTACCATTGCGATTGAAAAAGATTTTGGAAGATTCAGAGCCTTCGACTAGTAGAACGCAAACAAAGAATATATGGAAAAAATGAGACACCATCTTCTAGGAAATACTACAGGCCAATCAAATTTGAATTCAAAAAAGAAACTCAAGATGTCATTAAGAAATAAGTTAGTGATATCAAGGCCCAAATTGCAACACTACAGCCATTACAATTACAGTTAGATGGGCAGCAAATTGAAGTAAGCTACCAATTAGTACTGACAATGATATATGCACAAGTAGATCAGGATTTGACTAACACGAAGGCTTCATCCAGCTTTATTATATGCCAAGCAACCTCAACCCAATTAAATCAAGACCCGACAAAATCATTAGATAATACCGATGCATATGAATTTGGATTATCACCACTACATTATACGACTTATGGAACACATACTAAAAATCAGTTATGATTTGGATTCCGAGTCTTCAGGATTAATAAGAAACAACGAAACCAACAAAGATTTAAGAACTTCAAAAAAGAAACATGTTCAAGATGAACACCGTAAATTTGGATTGATTATAGATCAGTCATAACAAGGGCCAGGCAATACAAATGATGACAATACCGCAAGAAGATTCTTTTCAGATCCATCTGAAATAACAGTAGTGGACTTAAGCTTTATTTTCAGATTTAAAATAATCCTAGAAGTACTTGCGTGCAATGACGAAATTGACTCTAGAAAATTTGGAGATTATGCAAAGGAAACTGCAAAAATATATATAACCAACTACCCATGGAGATATATGTCTGCAACAGTTCACAAAATCCTTTACCATGGAGAAGATGGCATTAAACATCATTTGGTGCCACTTGGAGAACTATCAGAGGCGGCTCAGGAAAAAAGGAACAACGATTACAGATTTTATAGAGAGCACAATACTAGAAAAATTTCACGAAATTCCACAAATGAAGATCTATTTAATATATTATTCGCAACGTCAGATCCGTTCTGAACAAAATATGGAATATTTGCAATCAATATTTGATTCAAATGAATAATAATTATAATTGACTTTCATTGTTATTTAAGTACGAAAAAAGTCCTCAATTAAACTGAGTCAAGTTAAACAAAATATATATCCATTAAAAAAAATAACTGAAAAATTTTGATCGGTTCAAAAGTTACAGAATTTTGGCCAACGAAAAACGATGTGCGACGGTGTTACTGGGGACTGTTATGGCTGATATAAAAGTTTTCTTCATATTGTCAACGTCGTTTTGAAAATTGTATGGTTCTCATTTCATGTATAAACACTGATTATCTATGATTTTGTACCACTATTTAATAAACAGTGGTCTATAATTCTTTGATTATATGACGAAAGTTATGCTGCTGGTAGACATGCAGACTGTATCTCAGCCAGATTGTCATTTTATCTGACATGACACCATTAGTCAGCACTGTTAACGTCTAAATAATAGCTTTTCGATTAGCCGCAAAAGTATGATGCAATGGGTATTTTGCATTTATCCTAACAGTATTCTAAGTGAGCCAATATGAAAATTGGTTGTCTGAAAGTCCGTTTGGTCCTACGTGCAAGTTTAGCAGCTATGACTCTGGCGTATAGCTCTAGACGATGCAGTATTTATTCTTTCAATGGAACCCCCATGTCTTTGCATAGAGTATTCGTACAATAACCCTGCGATTGTTTTAATTTTTTTTTGTTTTGCTCGTTTGTTTATTTTTGTATGTGACTTTAATACATTGATCAGCGATTTTCTGGCTCGAGACAACTTGCATCTACATTTTAATAGAGCCAAATTTTTTAAAAAATGGCAAAGTGACATCGATTTTCGCGCCTGCACACTGTTTAGTAGTATATATATACAGATACTGGATAATGATTGACAGGTCAAAGCACATTAATCAAGTTTAATGAGCTTTGGTATAGGGAATCCTATATAATTAATTTTTATTAGCTTTTGACATGAGTACGTGATGTGACCCTTTTTTTATTTGGTAATAGGAAATCCTATGTGGTTTTCAGATAGTCCAAGATAATTAATTTTTATTACCTTGGGTATGACTACGTGATGTGACTTTTTTTATTTGGGTATAGGAAAATCCAATGTGGTTATCAGATAGTCCAAGATAATTAATTTTTATTTTATTTAGCTTGGATGAGTACGTGATGTCCCCCCCTTTTTATTTGGAGCTATAGGGAGATAGATAATAAATTTTTATTAGCTTGTGTATGGGGATCGTGATGTGACCCTTTTTTATTTGATATGGTGTATGATTAAACATCGAGTGCAGTCATTGCTTCCTCGATCGTCATAGTTCTGAGCCTTTCTTTGGAATTTTTCCGTCAACATGGTGCTTGAGTTTAGAAGTATTCAAGTTATTGTTTTAGGGTAGCACGTGTTCATATGTTTTGTCGTCATTGTTTTTATGAACCCTATTTTTCTTTTCAGCTGTCTGATAGAAAATCCCTTATGCACAAGTTGTGTGTGTGCTAGAGTTCTGTTGTGTTCGTCATAGTTCTGAGCCTTTCTTTCGAATATTTCCGTCACCACCGTGCTTGTGGATGAATGTGGTATCTTAGCGATCGTTCATTTCTCTTTGTTAAAATTCGTCAATTTTATGAGTCTTTCTTTAAAATTATCATCATGGTGCTTGAGTTTAGAAGTATTCAAGTTATTGTTTTTGAATTTTCGTTTTAGGGTTGTACGTGTTCGTATGCTTTGTCGTCATTGCTTTTATGAACCCTATCTTTGCTGTCTGACCCCTTTTGCCATGCTTTGTGTCTATTTTAGCGATCGATAATTTCTCTTTGTTCGATTTCGTCAGAGTTCTGAGCCTTTCTTTGGAATGTTTCGTCTACATGTTTTTGATTTTCTAGTGGGATGTACTTGACTTTAAATGTATGTATGTACAAATTGTGGCTGTGAAAGGTTCAGTGCGTGCGTGTGTCCTATTCTGGTGTGGGGCAATTTTACTAGTAGTTTCCGTTAAAACGGTGATTAATTAAAATTTCACTAGACTGCTTTCCGCTAACCCGATGATTGTTTAGATTTTTTCTAGACGCAGGTGAAGAAATCTTGCTGTAGCTTTCATGTGGTAAAGGAAAATGATAATCTCTTTTTATTTTTGGTATAGGAATTCCAATGGAGAAAGTCGAAGGTAATTCATTTGTATTGGCATTGTTAAAGGAGGTGATGAAATCCCTTACCGTAAGCGGTAGCTAGGGGCTTCTCACACTCGGGTGGCGAGGGAGCTCTCCCACTTGTTTCAATGATAGGGCGTTGTAAAGGTTTTGTTGCTTGAAAACATTTGTCTCCCTATTTCTTATACAGTGAGAGAGTAATACCTGTGCACAGAGTGGGGTCCCCATTTTCAGTCACTCTGCTGTGTGGGGGTTTTGTTTTTTCCAATGTGTCTTAAAAAGGTCGTTACTATTTACAACATGCATTTCATAAGACTTGAGGACGTAGTGAGGGCCTTATCCCACTTGTTTCAATAATGGGGTCTTGTTAAGGTTTTGCGGTTTGGAGGCATTTGTCTCTCTTTTTGACTTTTGGCGCCTGATTTTCGGGGAGTAAATTGCTGTGTGAAAGTTTTTTTTTAATGTTCTTTAAAAGAAAGTTTGTTGCTCAGTTGAATTTTAAGAATTTTACTTTTCGTTTATTAAATGTTATCTTTTACTCATATCCATGAAAGTGTGATCGAATTAATTGTTAAGAGTGCACCCTCCTTTTCGGGTATTATGCACGGGTGTGGGAGGTTTTGGGAATTTTGCGTGCTCGAGTGTTTCCATATTTTCTGGTCTCTAGCCTATTTAAATGCTAGGTAAATTGTAAATGTAAATTAACTATTTTCATATGTAAATTTCGTAGCAATAAACTTTATTTTTTTTTTTTTAATTGGTGTCCGCTTTTTCTTCTTGGTGGTTTGAATAAGGGTTTCGTGGTTGAGACATCAGTGGGAGGCGAGGTAAAAAAGAACCCTGTCATTCTCTTATCTATAAGAGTGTGATCGCGGAAATTGTTATGTGTCACCCCGTTTT